>JAACNH010000046.1:359643-374475 GCA_019447015.1 Hymenochirus boettgeri | reverse complement strand
CCCGCTATAAGGACTAGGATTCTCTATAGTGTATACGGAGTGAATATTCCTCATTTATACCCTTCATATTATTACAGTCCCCGCTATAAGGACTAGGATTCTCTATAGTGTATACAGAGTGAATATTCCTCATTTATACCCTTCATATTATTACAGTCCCCGCTATAAGGACTAGGATTCTCTATAGTGAATACAGAGTGAATATCCCTCATTTATACCCTTCATATTATTACAATCCCCGCTATAAGGACTAGGATTCTCTATAGTGAATACAGAGTGAATATCCCTCATTTATATCCTTCATATTATTACAATCCCCGCTATAAGGACTAGGATTCTCTATAGTGTATACAGATTATCCCCTCAATTATTACAGTCGCCCTGCTAATAAGGACTAGTATCTCCTATAGTGAATACAGAGTGAATATGTCCTCATTTATACCTCAGTATTATTACAGTCCCCGCTATAAGGACTAGGATTCTCTATAGTGTATACAGAGTGAATATTCCTCATTTTATACCCTTCATATTATTACAGTCCCCGCTATAAGGACTAAGATTCTCTATAGTGTATACAGAGTGAATATCCCTCATTTATAGCCTTCATATTATTACAGTCCCTGCTATAAGGACTAGGATTCTCTATAGTGTATACAGAGTGAATATTCCTCATTTATACCCTTCATATTATTACAGTCCCCGCTATAAGGACTAGGATTATCTATAGTATATACAGAGTGAATATTCCTCATTTATACCCTTCATATTATTACAGTCCCCGCTATAAGGACCAGGATTCTCTATAGTGTATACCATTCCCTCACCAACATCCACTCAACCCAGGTCTCCAAACAATGAGTTACAAAACCTTTATCACCAAATCACTAAATACCATGTCTCCAAAACAATGAGTAACAACCTTCTCACCAAACCTCACCAACCCATGTCTCCACCAAACAATGAGTACAAACCTTTCAACCAAACTCACTAATCCCAGGTACCCAAAAACACTGAGTACCAAACCTCTTCATCAACCTCATCTAACCCCATGTCTCCCAACAATGAGTACAAACCTTCTCATCAACCTCATCCTAAACCCATGTCTCCAAACAATGAGACCCCAAACCCTTATCATCAACCTATCTATCCCCATGTCTCCAAAACATGAGTACAAACAGTTCTCCTAAACCTCAATCTAACCCCCATGTCTCCCAAACAATGAGTACCAAACTTCTCATCAACATCACCTCTAACCCCAGGTCTCCAAAACAATGAGTACAAACCTTCTCATTCAACCTCATCTAAATCCCCATGTCTCCAAACAAGAGTACAAAACTCTCAATCAAACCTTCAAATCTAACCCATGTCTCCAAACTAAGGAGTAACAAACCTTCTCATCAACCTCATTCTATCCCCATGTCTCCAAAAAACAATGAGTACAACCTTCTTCATCAACCTCACTAACCTCCAGGTCTCAAAAACAATGAGTACAAACCTTCTCATCAACCTCCACTAACACAATGTCTCCCAAAACAATGAGTCAAACCTTCTATCAACCTCAAACCCAATGGTCTTCACAAACAATGAGTACAAACCCTTCTCACAACCTCACTAGTCCCAGGTCTCCAAACCATAGAGTACAAACCTTCTCATCAACACCTCACTAACCCCAGGTCTCCAAACAATAGGTACAAACCTCCAATCACCTTCACTAACCCCATGTTTCCAAAACAATGAGTACAAACCTTCTCATCAACCTCATCTAAAACCCCATGTCTCCAAAAAATGAGTACAAACCTTCCTCATCAACCTCAATATCTCCCCATGTCTCCCAAACAATGGTACAAAACCTTTCTCATCACATCATCTAACCCCAGGTCTCCAAAACAATGAGTTACAAACCTTCTCACCAACCTTCACTAACCCATGTCTCTCAACAATGAGTACAAAACCTGCTCACAACACCTCACTAACCCCATGTATCCAAAACAAGAGACAAACCTTTCACCAACCTCACTAATCCCATGTCTCCAAACAATGAGTACAAAACCTTCTCACCAACCTACTAATCCATGTCTCCAAACAATGAGTACAAACCTTCTCATCAAACCTCATCTACCCCATGTCTCCAAACATGCGTACAAAACCCTTCTCATCAACCCTCTACCCCAGGTCTCCAAAAACAATGAGTACAAACCTTCTCAATCAACCTAATCTACAACCCCATAGTCCTAACACAAACCCGAAACTCCCACTGAGTGTACAACAAACCTATCACCAACCTCATAACCCCATGTCTCCAAAACAAAATGAGGCACCACAATACCTGTAAAATCATCACCAAACCCACTAACCCCAGTCTCCCAAAACAATGAGACAAAACTCTCACCAACCTCACTAAACCCAGGTATCCATAACAACAATGGAGTACAAACCTTCCTCTAAAACCTTCATCTAACCCCATGTCTCCAACAAACTAGTACAAACATTCTCACCAACCTCACTAACCCCATGTCTCAAACAATGAGTTTACAAAAACCCCTTATCATCAAACCTCATCTAAAACCCCAATAGTCTCCAACAATGAGTACAAACCTCTCACCACCAACCTCATCACTAACACACCATGTCTCCAAACACAATGAGTACAAAAGAACCTTCTCCACCAAAACGTCACTACCCCAGTCTCCAACCAACAATGATTACAAACACCTTCTCAATACAACTCATCTAACCCCATGTTCTCCAAACAATGAGTACAAACCTCTCTCATCAACCTCATCTAACCCCATGTCTCGCAAACAATGAGTAAAACCTTCTCACAAAACCTCACTAACCAATTCTCCTAAACAATGCGTATTACCAAAACCTTTCTCCACCAACCTCACTAATCCAGGTCTCCAAAAACAATGGAGTACAAAACCTTCTCATCAACCTCATCTACAACCCCAGGTCTCCAAACAATGAGTACTAAACTGCTCATTCACCCTCATCTAACACCAAGGTCTACAACAATTGAGTACAAAAACCTTCTCATCAAAACCTCATCTAACCCCAGTCTCAAACAATAGTACAAACCTTTTCTCACCAAACCTCAATAACCCCTGTCTCCAACAATGAGTACAAACCTTCTCACCAAACTCACGTCACCCCATGTCTCCAAACACATGAGTACAAAACCTTCTCACCAACCTCACTAAACCGATGTCTCCCAAACAATTGAGTACAAAAACATTCTCATCAACCTATCTAAAACCCCATGTTCTCCACAAACAGATGTTACAAAACCTTCTCACCAACTCCACTAACCCCATGTCTCCAACCAACTGGTCAAAACTTCTCATCAACTCATTCTAACACCATGGCTCCAAAACAATGAGTACCAATACCCTTCTCAACACCTCACTAACCCATGTCTCCAAACAATGAGTTACCAAACCTTCTCACCACTCACTAACCCCAGGGTCTCCAAACACATGAGTACAAACCTTCTCATCAACATCATGAAACCCAATGTTCTCCAAACAATTGAGACAAAAACCTTCTCATCAACCTCATCTACCCCATGTATCCAACAATGAGTTACAAACATTCTCACCAACCTCACTACACCCATGTCTCCAAACAATGAGTACAAACCTTCTCATCAACCTCATCAACCCCATGTCTCCAAACAATTGAGTTACAAACCTTCGCATCAACCTCATCTAACCCCATGTCTCCAAACAAGAGTAACAAAAAACCTTCTCACCAACCTCACTAACCCCCCAGGTCTCCAAACACTGAGTACAAAAACCTTTCTCATCAACCCATCTAAACCCCAGGTCTCGAAAACGAAACCCATTAAGTAAAGGCTTCAAATAGTTTGAAAGAGTTTGAACATAACCAAAAAACGAGAGGCCGAAGTTAACTGAAATCGAACACAAAATCTGGGGAGGGTATCAACACCAACATTTGGGTATGGATAAATTGATTTATGATACATTGATGAGATATGTATTGATACGATACATTGATGATAATATGTTATATGATATGTTTAATGATTGCATGTCCGCTCTAAAAGACAATGAATGTTCCCAGAATAAAGAAATAACAGGGGCTAAGTAGGAGAGCAGATCACCCCTCTAGGCAAGGCCACAACGTTAACGCCCATGCTATCTGCTTGTGGTACCTGGGTGTAATGGGACGTTAAGACGTTAAAAGCCCATTGCGGTAGGTACATGAACCCCTAAAGTATTTTGTTTTTGGAGGGGAGGGGGGGAAAAGGAAAATTTAAAAATAAAAAATTTGGTTTAATGCTAAAGGAAAGGGGGGGGGGGGCAAGGGGGAGGTGGACCTGGATAGAACTTGATTACTGTATCATTTCATTTCCTCTGGGACTATGAATTGATTGACAGTCGGGAGCTGCCTTTTAAAAGGGTAAAACAGTGGATTAAAATGTTATGTAATGTAAACTGTCCTTCAGGAAGTAACCGTGGAGTTGGTACAAAGTTGTGAATTCTCTCTGCGCATTCACACTCAGAGTAGTCAGAATTAGTCATTTTATTCCCTTTTAACAAGTTCAATTTCGCTAGTTATAGGAGCCGTAAAAGCTGCAGTATTGAGTCGCGTTCTAAACAGAATAACAAGAATGGGATGTAATAACGTTGCATTTTGTGCCTGTGTCTTTAAGGCTTGGTACACATGGAACGATATCTTTGGTAAATCTGGGAAATATATTACGTTTGTGGGTGAGGCATGCGCTGTGCGACCGGCTCAGATGATCAATCGGGACCAGATCAGCGACCGGGCGGCGATAGGGCCAGTTGTAAAAAATGGATGACACGTGCGGTTCCCAACAGTCATTATCTCCCAACGAGCACTTGCAAGTAGCAAATAGCTCAGACTGGACAAATAATTTCCCCGTGGTGGCCAACCACATGACAGAAAATGTTTTGGATCTGACCCGAATTTTCCTTATTAGTGGCCTGATTGGAATGGATTGAACATCAGAGCTAGCCCAATCAGAAAAAACCATTGGAATTTCTATAGATCGTGAGGGGTTGTGATTCCTATACTATGAAAAAGGTGCACATGGAAATAAGTTGTGTATTTATGTGTGGATTTTACAGTGGATAATAAAGTTTTCCCAGGGATATATTTAAACTCGTTAGTCAGCTCTGTCATCTGCATTCTAGGGAACCAAAGTAGGATAATCCGCCACAATGTGCAAGTTCAAACAAAACAACCACCGTTAGACAACCTGAAACCCTTACACCGGATCCAGAATTAATATGCAAGTGCCATCTGCATTCCCGTATATCCATCCCATATTAACACTATTAGAATAAAGTGGATTATTATAGATAACTTTAGGACAGTCGGAGTTAAACTTGCCCTTCCCCCACTACCCCCATTTCCACAATACCTTGCAAGTAAAAATCCAGGGGGATAAGGGGAATACCTTGCAGGTCTGAGAATAGGACCCAGGCAATCTGCCCACAATGCTGCAGTTCAAACTAAAAGCTCATGGGTGCCCTGAGACCCTATACACAGGATCCAGTTTTAACATCCTGGTTCAGACTATTAGTAATTACACAGCAAGTTCCAGATTACAGTCACTATGGGTTATGACTTGAAAGGAAAGTACTGATTAGCTTTATAGGTTAAAAGATGAGGGTTAAAAGGTGCTTAAAGCTCCCCACACAGGGTAATTAAAAGAAATAGAGCCTTCTTATAACAGAAAGGTACCATAACAGCCGCCTGTTATTATAGTAGCATATCAATTATTTACGTCCCGTGCTATAAGGACTAGGATTCTCTTATGCGCATACAGAGTGAATAGTCCTCATTTATACCACTTCATATATTCCAGTCCCCGCTATAAGGACTAGGGATTATCTAAGTGAATACAGAGTGAATATTCCTCATTATACCATTATATATTACAGTCCCCGCTATCTATAAGGGGCTAGGATTCTCTATAGGGTATACAGAGTGAACCATTCCGTTAATTGATACCCCTTCATATTATTACAGTCCCCGGGCATAAGGGACTAGGATCTCATAGTGTATACCAGAGTGAATTATCTCATTATACCCCTCATATTATTAACAGTCCCCGCTATAAGGACTAGGATTCTCATAGTGTATTACAGAGTGGAATATTCCTCATTTATACCCTTCGTATATTACCGTAACCGCTATAAGGACAAGGATTCTTATTAGTGTATACAGATGATATTCCTCAGTTATACCCTTCATATTATTACAGTCCCGTATAAGGGACCGGGATTCTCTATAGTGTATAATATTAGTGCAATACTACAACCTCAACCTTTATACCTTCATTATATTACAGTCCCTGATTAAGGACCAGGATTCTGTATAGTGTATACAGATGTGGATATTCCTCATTTTACCCCTCATATTATTACAGTCCCGGCTATAAGGGACTAGGGATTTATATAGTGTATACAGAGTAAAATCCCTCATTTAATACCTTCATATTATTACAGTCCCTGCTATAAGGACCAGGATTCTCTATAAGTTATACAGGTGAATATCCCTCATTAACACCTCATATTATTACAGTCCCCGCTATAAGGACATAGGATTCTCATAGTGTATACAAGTGGAATATTCCTCTTATTACCCTTATCTATTAAGTACAGTCCCGGCTATACGGACTTAGGATTCTCTATGTGAATTACAGCGTGAATATTCCTCATTATTAACCCTTTCATATTATTACAGTCCCCCGCATAAGGACTAGGATTATATTAGTGAATTACAGAGTGGAATATCCCTATTTAACCCTCATATTATTACAGTCCCTGCTATAAGAGGACCAGGATTCTCGAGTAGTGTAACAGAGTGAATATCCATCATTTATTAACCCTCATATTATACAGTCCACAGCTATAAGGACTAGGATTCTCTATAGTGGATACAGTTGAATATTCCTCATTTATACCCTTCATAATTATTTACAGTCACGCGATAAGACTAGGATTCTCTATAGTGAAACACAAAGAGTGAGTATTCCTATTTATACCCTTCATATGATTACAGTCCCCGCTTATAAGGACTAGGATGCTTATAGTGTATACAGGGGAGGAAACTTCTCATTTTATACCCTTCATATTATTACAGTCCCGCTATAAGGACTAGGATCTCTATAGTGTATACAGAGTGAATATTCCTCATTTATTACCTGAATATGATTTTCCAGTCACCGCTATAAGGACTAGGATTCTCTATCTGGAATACAGAGGGAATTCCTCATTTTATACCCTTCATATTATTACAGTCCGGCTATAAGGACTAGGATTCTCTATAGTGTATACAGAGATGAATGATTACTCATTTATACCCTTCATATTATTTACAGTCCCCGCCTATAAGGACTAGGGGATTCTCTATAGTTGAATTACGGAGTGATATCCCTCATTGATACCCTTCATATTATTAGTCCCGCTATAGGACTAGGATTCTCTAGTGTATACAGAGTTGAATATTCCTCATGTTATACCCTTCATATTATTACAGTCGCATAAGGACTAGGATTTCTCTTATAGTTATACAGAGTGAATATCCCTCATTAGACCCTTTATATTCTTTACACAGTCCTCGCTATAAGGACTAGGATTTTCTATAGTGTTACAGAGTGAAGATTCCTCATTTATACCCTTCCATATATTACAGTCCCCGCTATAAGGACTTGGATTCTTCTATAGTGTATACAGAGTGCATATCCCTGCATTGATACCCTTCATATTGTACAGTCCCCGCTATAAGACTAGGATTCGCATAGTTAATACAGAGTGATATTCCTCCATTTATACCCTCATCTATTTACCAGTCCACCGCTATAAGGACTAGTGATTCTTCTATAGTGTATACAGAGTGAATATCCCTCATTTATTAACCCTTGTATTATTACAGTCCCCGGATATAAGGACTAGGATTCTATAAGCGTATACAGAGTGAATATCCCTCATTTATTACCCTTTCTAATATTACAGTCCCGCCTATAGGGACTAGGATTCTCTATTAGTTTATACAGAGTGAATATCCCTCTATTTTGCCCTTCATATTATTACAGTCCCCGCTATAAGGGCTAGGATTCTCGATAGTGAATTACAGAGTGAATATCCCTCATATACTTCATATTATTACAAGTTCCCCGCTATAAGGACTAGATCTCTATAGGGAATTACAGAGTGAATATTCCTCATTATACCCTTCATATTATTACAGTCACCGCTATAAGGACTAGGATTTTGCGCAGTGTATACAGAGTGAATATTCCTCATTTATACCCTTCAATTATTACAGTCCCTGCTATAAGGACTAGGATTTCTCTATAGGGTGTACAGGAGTGAATATTCCGTCATTAACCCTTCATATTATTACAAGTCCCCTGCTTATAAGGGGATAGGAGTCTCTAACGTGTACAGAGTGGATCGTGTATACAGAGTGTGAATATTCCTCATTTATCCCTCGTGATATTACCAGTAAATAGCCGCTATAGGACTAGGATCTCTATAGTGTATACAGTGTGAATATCCCTTCATTATACCCTTGTATATTACAGTCCCCGCACTATAAGGGACTAAGACGATTCTTAGAGTGTGTATACAGAGTGAATATCCACATTATACCATTCATATTTTATTTGACAGTCACGCTATAAGGACTAGGGATTTGTAAGTTTGTATTACAAGTGAATATTCCCATTTATACCCTTTCATATTATTACAGTTCCCCGCTATAAGGACTAGGATTCTCGATAGTGTATACTAGATTGAATATTTATTCTTTATACCCTTCATATTATACCCCAAAAGTTTCTTTTTTTCCCCCGCTATAAGGACTAGGAGTTTTTTCATCTATAGTGATACAGAGTGGAAATTCTCATTTATACCTCAATATATTACAGTCCCGCTATGAAGGGACTAGGATTTTTCTCGATAGGTATACAGAGTGAATATCCTCCTTTGTTATACCCTTCCTAGTATTACAGTCCCGAATAAGGACTAGGATTCCTATGGTATACAGATTGAATATTCCTCATTTATACCCTTCATAGTATTACAGTCCCTCTATAAGGACTAGGTATTCTCTTATAGTGTATACAGAGTGAATAGTCCATCATTTTTATAACCTTTCATATTATTACAGTCCCCGCTATAAGGACTAGGATTCTCTATAGTGTAGACAGAGTGGAATATCCCTCATTTGTACCCTTCCTATTACAGTCCCCGCTATAAGGACTAGGATTCTTATAGTGTATACAGATGTGGAATATTTCATCAATTTATTACCCTTCATATTATTACAGTCAACGTCTATTAAGGAATAGGATTTCTCTATAGTGTATACCAGAGTGAATAATTCCTCATTTCTACCCCTTCATATTATTACCGTCCGATATAAGGACTAGGATTCTCTATAGTGTATATAGAGTGAATATTCCTCCATTTATACCTCATATTATTACAGTCCCAGCTATAAGGACTAAGATTCTCATAGGGTATTACAGAGTGAATATTCCTCCATTTATACCCTTCAATATTATTTACAGTCCCCGCTATAAGGACTAGATTCTTTAGGTGTTTATACAGAGTGAATATTCCCTCAGTGATAACCTATATTTATTACAGTCCCTTGCTCATAAGGACTAGGATTCTCTTAGTGTAACAGAGTAAAATATCCCTCATTTATACCCTTCATATTTATACAGTACCGCTAAAGGACTAGGAGTTTTTTTTCTTTCTATAGCGGTCTACAGAGTGAATATCCCTCAATGTATACCCTTCACATTATTGACAGTCCCCGCTATAAGGACTAGGATTCTATATAGGTGTATACGGAGTGAATAGCCCGCATTTATTACCCTTCATATTAGTACCAGTCCGCTATAAGCGACTAGGTTCTCTATGAGTGTATACGGAGTGAATATTCCTCATTTATACCTCTTTCATATATTAAAGTCCCCGCTAAAGACTAGGATTCTCTATAGGAATACGAGTGAATATTCCCTTCATTATACCCTTCATAGTATTACCAGCTCCCCGCTACAAGAGTAGGATTCTCTATAGTGTATACATAGGGAATATCCTCATTTATACCCTTCATATGATTACATTCCCCGCTCTAAGGACTAGGATTCTCATAGTGTTAGACAGAGGAATATCCCTCATTTTACCCTCAATATTACAGTCCCTGCTATAAGGACTAGGATTCTCTATAAGGAATACAGAGTGAATATTCATCATTTATACTTCATATTATACCATTCCCCGCTATAAGGACTAGGATTCTCTATTAGTGATTACAGAAGTGAATATTCCTCATTTATACCCTTCATTATATTACAGTCTCTTGCGATAAGGAACTAGGATTCTCTATTAGGTATTTTACAGAGTGAAAGATCCCGCTCATTAAACCCTTCATATTATTACAGCCCCGCATTAAGGCTTAGGATTCTCGATAGTGAATACAGAGTGAATGACTCCTTATTTAACCCTTCATATTCATACAGTCCCTGCTATAAGGGACTAGGATTCTCTATAGTGATACAGAGTGAATATTCCTCATTTATACCTTCATATTATTACCGTCCCTGCTATAAGGACTAGGATTCTTCGATAGTGAATACAGAGTGAATATTCCTAATTGACCTTTGTATTATGACAGTCCCCGCTATAACGGACTAGGATTTCTCTATAGCGTTATACAGGTGGAATACTCCTCATTTTATACCCTTCGTATTATTCCAGGTTACCCCGCTATAAGGACTAGGAGATTTCTCTCTAAGTGTATACAGAGTGAATATCCATCATTTAGACCCCTTCGTATTAATTACAGTCCCTGCTTGCTATAAGGACTAGGATTCTCTATAGCGTTACAGAAGTGAATATCCCTCATTTATACCCGTCGTATTATTTTTTACCGTCCCCGCTATAAGGGACTAGGGATTCTCTATAGTGTATACAGAGTGAAATCCCTCCTGATTTACCCTCATAGTATTACAGTCCCTGCTATAAGGACTAGGATTATCTATAGTGAATACAGATGGAATATTCCTTATTTATACCTTTCATATTATTACCAGCCCGCTATAAGACTAGGATTCTCTATAGTGCTATACAGAGTGATTATCCTCATTAGACCATTCATATTATTTACAGCTCCACCCGATGAAAGGACTAGGATTCTCTATAGGTATACAGAGTGAAAATTTCCTCATTGATACTTATATTAGTACAGTCCTGCTAAAGGACTAGGATTAGCATAGTGTTACAGAGTGAATATTCCTCATGTATACCCTTTTTCATTATTATTACAGTCCCCGCTAAAGGACTAGGCTTCTCTATAGTGTATACAGAGTGAAAATTCCTCATTCTACCTTCAGATTAATGACAGTCCCCGCTATAAGGACTAGGATTCCCTTCGATAGCGTATACAGAGTGAATTTCCTAAATTTTATACCTTCATATTATTACAGTCCCCGCTATAGGGGACTAGGAGTGCTCATAGCGTATTTACAGAGTGAATATTCCTCAGTGATACCCTTTAATTATTTACAGTCCCCGTATAAGGATAGGATTCTCTATAGCGTAACAGAGTGAATATTCCTCATTTTACCCTTCATATTATTACAGTCCCGTTTTTTTTGCTTAAGGACTAGGATTTTCTTATAGGTAACAGAGTGCATATTCTCATTTATACCCTTCAGTATATTTTACAGTCCCTGCAGATAAGGACTAGGAATGCCTATAGCGGATTACAGAGTGAATATTCCTCATTTATACGTCCTTCGATTATAAAGTCCTGCTATAAGGGACTAGGGATTCTCTATAGCGTATACAGAGTGGAATATCCCTCTTTATACCTTCGTATTATTACAGTCCCCGCTATAAGGACTAGGATTTCTATAGCGTATACGGATGAATAGTCCTCTATTCTACCCTTCGGATTATTACGTCCCCGGCTATAAGGACTAGGATTCTCTATAGCTATACAGAGTGGATTATTCCTATTTATTACCCTTCATTTATTACAGTCCCGCTATAAGAGGACTAGGCTTCTCTCTAGGTATACAGAGTGAATATACCTCATTTATGACACCTCGTAGTTATTACAGTCCCTGCTATAAAGACACGGATTCTCTATAGTGTATAAGAGCTGAATATCCCATCATTTTATACCCTTCGTATTATTTCACAGTCCCCGCTATTAAGGACTAGGATTCTCTATGTGTATACACAGTGAATATTCCTCAGTTATACCCTTCATATTATTACCAGTCCCCGCTTAAGGACTAGGATTCTCTAGAGTGTATACAGAGTGAATATTCATCATTTATACCATTCATATTATTACAGTCCCGCTTATAAGGACTAGGATTCCTCTATAGTGTATACAGAGTGAATATTCCTCATTTTACCCTCTCATATTATTACAGTCCCCGCTTATAAGGACGTAGGATTCTCTATATGTAAAAAAAAAATACAGAAGTGAAGATTCCTCAGTTAGAACCCTTTCATATTATTACAGTCCACGCTATAGGACTAGGATCTCTATAGTGTATACAGAGTGAATATCCTTCATTTATAGCCGTCATATATTACAGTCCCTGGATAAGGACTAGGATTCTATCTAGTGTATTTTACAGAGTGAAATTTCCTCATTTATTACCCTCATAGGATTACAGTCCCCGCTAGAAAGACTAGGATTTCTCTATTAGTTGCTATACAGAGTGAATATCATCATTTATACCCTTCATATTATTACAGTCCCCGCTATAAGGACTAGGCATTCTCGATAGTGATACAGAGTGAATATTCTCATTGATGACCCTTCGTATTATTACAGTCCCCGCTATAAGACTACTAGATTCCTTAGTGTATACAGGTGAATATAACCTCATTTATACCCTTCATAGTATTAACAGTCCACGCGATAAGGGGACTAGATTCTCATAGTGTGTTACAGAGGGAATATCCCTCATTAGACCCTTCATATTATTACAGTCCACGCTTATAAGGACTAGGATTCTCTATAGTGAATACAGAGTGAATATTACCTCATTTATACCCTTCATATTATTACAGTCCCCGCTATAAGGACTAGGATTCTCATAAGTGAATACGGAGGTGAAATTCCTAATTATATCCTTCATATTTTACCGTCACTGCTTAGGAAAGGATTCTCTATGTGTATACAGGAGTGCATATTCCTCATTTAAACCTTCATATTATTACAGTCCCGCTATAAGGACTAGGATTCTCTATAGTGAATAAAGAGAGTGAATATTCCTCATTTATGACCCTTCAATTAATTACCGTCCCCTGTATAAATGACTAGGATTCTCGTAGTGTATACAGAATGAAGATTCCTCCTTTATACCCTTCAAGTATTACAGGTCCCCGCGATAAGGATAGGTTCTATATTAGTGTATACAGACGTGAATATCCCTCATTTATACCCTTATATTATTACAGGGTACCCCCGGCTATTATAAGGACTAGGATTCTCTATAGTGTATACAGAGTGAATATTCCTAATTTATACCGTCATTATTATACAAGTCCCCGCTATAAGGGGGAATAGGATTCCTCTATAGTGTATACAGAGTGGAATATTCCTCATTTATACCTTGTAATATCTACAGTCACCGCTATAAGGACTGGATTTCTCTATAGTGTATACGAGTGAATATCCTTCATTTATTCCCTTCATATTACTTACAGTTCCCCGCTTATAAGGACTAGGATTCTCTATAGTGTAACAGGAGCAAAAGACCCTATTATACCTTTCATATTATGACAGTCCCCGCTAAAGGGACTTAGATTTATCTATAGTGTATACAGAGTGAATATCCCTCATTTATACCATTCATATTATTACAGTCCCCGGCGATAAGGGTCCCCGCTATAAGGACTAGGATTCTCTATAGTGTATACAGAGTGAACATTCCTCATTTATACCCTTCATATTATTACAGTCCCTGCTATAAGGACTAGGATTCTCTATAGTGTATACAGAGTGAATATCCCTCATTTATACCTTCATATTATTACAGTCCCCGCTATAAGGACTAGGATTCTCTATAGTGTATACAGAGTGAATACACAATTCACATTATTATATTTGACAAGTGTTAAAGCCACAGCCAGAAATTCTCTTTTCTATCTGTGTCCCTTTAGCTGGAGGCCCAGAGGTTAATTCAGATTTCCAGCCATGGACGTGAGATGGGGGGGTGAGACATTTAGCCACTGGCTATGACGCTGTCCATGGTTTATCATTGGAATTACAGGCGACACTCGCCTTAAGGCTGAACTTTAACATTTTGGGATGTGCGATGTGCGAGGCGAAGATCCCGTGTGCTGAATATGAAATCCGCCCCTCACTGCGGGAGAAAATCAATGCTCTTTGTCTATTAATTTCATTATTTGAAATGCAAGTGGTGACGAGGTCGTATTTCTATAGAATCTGGGTGGCAACTCCCGACTCTTAATGAAACGTATTGATTAAGGTAGAAAATATCAGATAAGAGTCTGTAATGAAGCAAACGTTGGAGGGGAGAATGAGTTTTATTATTAAAAGTACACATTGACTTTGATTTTCTCAGGACTGTGTAAATGTTATCAGGGACAGACGCTGGAGCGACCCACTTGGTTATTTCTGCGCTTCTTTTAATCAGAGAGAGTCGTTTATGTAAAGAAATAATCAGCAATGATGGAAAATACAATGTAAAAAGACTGTAGGTGTTAAAATCTCTAAACGTCAATATTGTGTCTCTCCTTAACGCCCCATTATTGTGTCTCTCCTTAACGC
>JAACNH010000046.1:313472-359558 GCA_019447015.1 Hymenochirus boettgeri | reverse complement strand
AGTGACGGAGAGACACAATAATGGGGTGTTAGGGAGACACGTAATGGGGCATTAAGGAGAGACACAATAATGGGGTGTTAGGGAGACACGTAATGGGGCGTTAAGGAGAGACAATAATGGGGCGTTAAGGAGAGACAATAATGGGGCGTTAGGGAGACACAATAATGGGGCATTAAGGAAAGACACAATAATGGGAGTTACGGAGAGACCACACTAATGGGTGTTAGGGAGAGAGACGTAATGGGGCATTAAGAGAGACACATAATGGGGTGTTAGGGAGACACGTAATGGGGCGTTAAGGAGACACGTAATGGGGCGTTAAGGTGAGACACAATAATGGGGCGTTAAGGAGAGACACGTAATGGGGCGTTAAGGTGAGACACAATAATGGGGCGTTACGGAGAGACACAATAATGAGGCATTAAGGAGAGAAACAATAATGGGGCGTTAAGGGAGACACAATAATGGGGCGTTAAGGAGAGACAATAATGGGGCGTTAAGGAGAGACACAAAAATGGGGCGTTAAGGAGAGACAACAATAATGGGGGTTTAGGGAGACACGTAATGGGGCGTTAAGGAGACACGTAATGGGCGTTAAGGAGAGACACAATAATGGGGCGTTAAGGTGAGACACAATAATGGGGCGTTAAGGAGAGACACAATAATGGGGCGTTAAGGAGAGACACAATAATGGGGCGTTAAGGAGAGACACAATAATGGGGCGTTAAGGAGAGACACAATATTGACGTTTAGAGATTTTAACACCTACAGTCTTTTTACATTGTATTTTCCATCATTGCTGATTATTTCTTTACATAAACGACTCTCTCTGATTAAAAGAAGCGCAGAAATAACCAAGTGGGTCGCTCCAGGTCTGTCCCTGATAACATTTACACAGTCCTGAGAAAATCAAAGTCAATGTGTATTTAATAATAAAACTCATTCTCCCTCCAACGTTTGCTTCATACAGACTCTTATCTGATATTTTCTACCTTTAATCAATACGTTTCATTAAGAGTCGGGAGTTGCCACCCAGATTCTATAGAAATACGACCGTCACCACTTGCATTTCAAAAAATGAAAATAGACAAAGAGCATTGATTTTCTCCGCAGGAGGGGCGGATTTCATATTCAGCACACGGGATCTTCGCCTCGCACATCGCACATCCCAAAATGTTAAAGTTCAGCCTTAAGGGCAGTGTCGCCTGTAATTCCAATGATAAACCATGGACAGCGTCATAGCCAGTGGCTAAATGTCTCACCCCCCATCTCACGTCCATGGCTGGAAATCTGAATTAACCTCTGGGCCTCCAGCTAAAGGGACACAGATAGAAAGAGAATTTCTGGCTGTGGCTTTAACACTGTCAAATATAATAATGTGAATTGTGTATTCACTCTGTATAACACTATAGAGAATCCTAGTCCTTATAGCGGGGACTGTAATATATGAAGGTATAAATGAGGGATATTCACTTATACACTATAGAGAATCCTAGTCCTATAGCAGGGACTGTAATAATGAAGGGTATAAATGAGGAATGTTCACTCTGTATTCACTATAGAGAATCCTAGTCCTTATAGCGGGGACTGTAATAATATGAAGGGTATAAATGAGGGATATTCACTCTGTATACACTATAGAGAATCCTAGTCTTATAGCGGGGACTGTAATAATATGAAGGGTATAAATGAGGGGTATTTACTCTGTATACACTAAGAGAATCCTAGTCCTTATAGCGGGGACTGTAATAATATGAAGGGAATAAATGAGGGATATTCACTCTGTATACACTATAGAGAACCTAGTCCTTTATAGCGGGGACTGTAATATATGAAGGGTATAAATGAGGAATATTCACTCTGTATACACTATAGAGAATCTAGTCCTTATAGCGGGACTGTAATAATATGAAGGTGTATAAATGAGGAATATCACTCTGTAACACTATAGAGATCCTAGTCCTTATAGCGGGACTGTAATAATATGAAGGGTATAAATGAGGGATATTCACTCTGTATACACTATAGGAATCCTAGTCCTTATAGCGGGGACTGTAATAATATGAAGGGTATAAATGAGGAATATTCACTCTGTATACACTATAGAGAATCCTAGTCCTTATAGCAGGGACTGTAATAATATGAAGGGTATAAATGAGGAATATTCACTCTGTATTCACTATAGAGAATCCTAGTCCTTATAGGGGGGACTGTAATAATATGAAGGGTATAAATGAGGAATATTCACTCTGTATACACTATAGAGAATCCTAGTCCTTATAGCAGGGACTGTAATAATATGAAGGATATAATGAGGAATATTCACTCCGTATTCACTATAGAGAATCCTAGTCCTTATAGCGGGGACTGTAATAATATGAAGGGTATAAATGAGGAATATTCACTCTGTATTCACTATAGAGAATCCTAGTTCTTATAGCGGGACTGTAATAATATGAAGGGTATAAATGAGGGATATTCACTCTGTACACACTATAGAGAATCCTAGCCTTATAGCGGGGACTGTAATAATATGAAGGGTATAAATGAGGGGATATTCACTCTGTATACACTATAGAGAATCCTAGTCCTTATAGGGGGGACTGTAATAATACGAAGGGTATAAATGAGGAATATTCACTCTGTATACACTATAGAGAATTCTAGTCCTTATAGCGGGGACTGTAATAATATGAAGGGTATAAATGAGGGATATTCACTCTGTACACACTATAGAGAATCCTAGTCCTTATAGCGGGGACTGTAATAATATGAAGGGTAAAATGAGGAAATTCACTCTGTATACACTATAGAGAATCCTAGTCTATAGCAGGGACTGTAATAATATGAAGCCTAAATGAGGAATATTCACTCTGTATACACTATAGAGAATCCTAGTCCTTATAGCGGGGACTGTAATAATATGAAGGGTTATAAATGAGGAATATTCACTCTGTATACACTATAGAGAATCCTAGTCCTTATAGCGGGGACTGTAATAATATGATGGGTATAAATGAGGGATATTCACTCTGTATACACTATAGAGAATCCTAGTCCTTATAGCGGGGACTGTAATAATATGAAGGGTATAAATGAGGAATATTCACTCTGTATACACTATAGAGAATCCTAGTCCTTATAGCGGGGACTGTAATAATATGAAGGGTATATAATGAGGAATATTCACTCGTATACACTATAGAGAATCCTAGTCCTTATAGCGGGGACTGTAATAATACGAAGGGTATAAATGAGGGATATTCACTCTGTATACACTATAGAGAATCCGTGTCCTTATAGCAGGGACTGTAATAATACGAAGGGTATAAATGAGGTATATTCACTCTGTTACACTATAGAGAATCCTAGTCCTTATAGCGGGGACTGTAATAATATGAAGGGTATAAATGAGGAATATTCACTCTGTATACGCTATAGAGAATCCTAGTCCTTATAGCGGGGACTGTAATAATACGAAGGGTATAAATGAGGAATATTCACTCCGTATACGCTATAGAGAATCCTAGTCCTTATAGCGGGGACTGTAATAATAGAAGGGTATAAATGAGGGATATTCACTCTGTATACGCTATAGAGAATCCTAGTCCTTATAGCAGGGACGTAATAATACGAAGGGTATAATGAGGAATATTCACTCTGTATACGCTATAGAGAACCTAGTCCTTATAGCAGGGACTGTAATAATATTAAGGGTATAATGAGGAATATTCACTCTGTATACGCTATAGAGAATCCTAGTCCTTATAGCAGGGACTGTAATAATATGAAGGGTATAAATGAGGAAATTTCACTCTGTATACGCTATAGAGAATCTAGTCCCTATAGCGGGGATGTAATAATATGAAGGGTATAAATGAGGAATATTCACTCTGTATACGCTATAGAGAATCCTAGTCCTTATAGCGGGGACTGTAATAATATGAAGGTATAAATTAGGAATATTCACTCTGTATACGCTATAGAGAATCCTAGTCCTTATAGCGGGGACTGTAATAATATGAAGGTATAAATGAGGAATTTTCACTCTGTATACACTATAGAGAATCCTAGTCCTTATAGCGGGGACTGTAATAATATGAAGGGTATAAATGAGGAATATTCACTCTGTATACACTATAGAGAATCTAGTCCTTATAGCAGGGACTGTAATAATATGAAGGTATAATAGAGGAATTTTCACTCTGTATACACTATAGAGAATCCTAGCTTATACGACTGTATAGAACAAGGGGGACTGTAATAATTGAAGGTATAATGAGGAATATTCACTCTGTATACACTATAGAGAATCCTAGTCCTTATAGCGGGGACTGTAATAATATGAAGGGTATAAATAAGGAATATCACTTGTATTCACTATGAGAATCCTAGTCCTTATAGCAGGGGACGTAATAATATGAAGGGTATAATGAGGGATATTCACTCTGTATACTATAGAGAATCCTAGTCTTATAGCGGGGACTGTATAATACGAAGGGTATAAATGAGGGATATCACTCTGTATACGCTATAGAGAATCCTAGTCCTTATAGCGGGACTGTAATAATACGAAGGGTATAAATGAGGATATTCACTCTGTATACACTAAGAGAATCCTAGTCCTTATAGCGGGGACTGTAATAATACGAAGGGTATAAATGAGGAATATTCACTCTGTATACCTATAGAGAATCCTAGTCCTTATAGCGGGGACTGAATATACAAAGGGTATAAATGAGGAATATCACTCTGTATTCACTATAGAGAATCCTAGTCCTTATAGAGGACTGTAATAATATGAAGGGTATAAATGAGGAATACTCACTCTGTATTTACTATAGAGAATCCTAGTCCTTATAGCAGGGACTGTAATAATATGAAGGGTATAAATAAGGGTATTTACTCTGTATTCACTATAGAGAATCCTAGTCCTTATAGCGGGGACTGTATAATATGAAGGGTATAAATGAGGGATATTCACTCTGTATACACTATAGAGAATCCTAGTCCTTATAGCAGAGGACTGAATAATATGAAGGGTATAATGGGAATATTCACTCTGTATACACTATAGAGAATCCTAGTCCTTATAGCGGGGATATTAGTAATATATGAGGGTATAAATGAGGAATATTCACTGATTACACTATAGAGAATCCTAGTCTCTTAGCAGGACTGTAATAATATGAAGGGTATAAATGAGGGGATTCACTCTGATACACTATAGAGAATCCTAGTCCTTATAGCGGGGAATGTAATAATATGAAGGGTATAAATGAGGAATATTCACTCTGTATACACTATAGAGAATCCTACTCCTTGTAGCGGGGACTGTAATAATATGAAGGGTATAAATGAGGAATATTCACTCTGTATTCACTATAGAGAACCTAGTCCTATAGCGGGGACTGTAATAATATGAAAGGTATAATGAGGAATATTCACTCCGTATACACTATAGAGAATCCTAGTCCTTATAGCGGGGACTGTAATAATATGAAGGGTATAAATGAGGGATATTCACTCCGTATACACTATAGAGAATCCTAGTCCTTATAGCGGGGACTGTAATAATATGAGGGTATAAATGAGGGATATTCACTCTGTATACGATAGAGAATCCTAGTCTTTAGGGGACTGTAATAATATGAAGGGTATAAATGAGGGATATTTACTCTGTATACACTATAGAGAATCCTAGTCCCTTATAGCAGGGGACTGTAATAATATGAAGGGTATAAATGAGGAATATTCACTCTGTATACACTATAGAGAATCCTAGTCCTTATAGCGGGGACTGTAATAATATGAAGGGTATAAATGAGGAATATTCACTCTGTATACACTATAGAGAATCTTAGTCCTTATAGCGGGGAACTGTAATAATATGAAGGGTTAAATGAGGAATTTTAACTCTGTATACACTATAGAGAATCCTAGTCCTTATAGCAGGGGACTGTAATAATATGAAGGGTATAAATGAGGAATATTCACTCTGTATACACTATAGAGAATCTAGTCCTTATAGCGGGACTGTAATAATATGAAGGGTTAAATGAGGAATATTCATCTGTATACACTATAGAGAATCCTAGTCCTTATAGCGGGGACTGTAAATATGAAGGGTACAAATGAGGGATATTCACTCTGTATACACTATGAGAATCCTAGTCCTTATAGCGGGGACTGTAATAAATGAAGGGTATAAATGAAGGATATTCACTCTGTATACACTATAGAGAATCCTAGTCCTTATAGCGGGGACTGTAATAATATGAAGGGTATAAATGAGGGATATATCTGTATACACTATAGAGAATCTAGTCCTTATAGGGGGACTGTAATAATATGAGGGTATAAATGAGGAATATTCACTCTGTATACACTATAGAGAATCCTAGTCCTTATAGCGGGGACTGTAATAATATGAAGGGTATAAATGAGGAATATTCACTCTGTATACACTATAGAGAATCCTAGTCCTTTTAGCGGGGACTGTAATTATGAAGGGTATAAATGAGGAATATTCACTCTGTATACACTATAGAGAATCCTAGGCCTTATAGCGGGGACTGTAATATATGAAGGGTATAAATGAGGAATATTCACTCTGTATACACTATACAGAATCCTAGTCCTTATAGCGGGACTGTATAATATGAAGGTATAAATGAGGGGATATTCACTCTGTATACACTATAGAGAATCTTAGTCCTTATAGCGGGGACTGTAATAATACGAAGGGTATAAATGAGGGATATTCACACTGTATACACTATAGAGAATCCTAGTCCTTATAGCGGCTACTGTAATAATACGAAGGGTATAAATGAGGAATATTCACTCTGTATACACTATTCACTCTGTACACGCTATAGAGAATCCTAGTCCTTATAGCAGGGGACTGTAATAATATGAAGGGTATAAATGAGGAATATTCACTCTGTACACACTATAGAGAATCCTAGTCCTTATAGCAGGGACTGTAATAATATGAGGGTATAAATGAGGAATATTCACTCTGTATACACTATAGAAAATCCTAGTCCTTATAGCGGGGACTGTAATAATATGAAGGGTTATAAATGAGGAATATTACTCTGTATTCACTATGAGGAATCTCTAGTCCTTATAGCGGGGACTGTAATAATATGAGGGTTAAATGAGGATATTCACTCTGTATTCACTATAGAGAATCCTAGTCTTATAGCGGGGACTGTAATAATATGAAGGGTATAAAGAGGATATTCACTGTATACACTATAGAGAATCCTAGTCCTTATAGGGGGACTGTAATAATATGAAGGGTATAAATGAGGGATATTCACTCTGTACACGCTATAGAGAATCCTAGTCCTTATAGCGGGGACTGTAATAATACGAAGGGTATAAATGAGGGATATTCACTCTGTATACACTATAGAGAATCCTAGTCTTAAGCGGGGACTGTAATAATATTGAAGGGTTAAATGAGGAATATTCACTCTGTATTCACTATAGAGAATCCTAGTCCTTTTAAGCGGGACTGTAAAATATGAAGGGTATAAATGAGGGATATTCACTCTGTATACACTATAGAGAATCCAAGTCCTTATAGCGGGGACTGTAATAATATGAAGGGTATAAATGAGGAATATTCACTCTGTATACACTATAGAGAATCCTAGTCCTTATAGCGGGGACTGTAATAATATGAAGGGTATAATGAGGGATATTCACTCTGTATACACTATGAGAATCCTAGTCTTATAGGGGGACTGTAATAATATGAAGGGTATAAATGAGGAATATTCACTCTGTATAACTATAGAGAATCCTAGTCCTTATAGCGGGGACTGTAATAATATGAAGGGTATAAATGAGGGATATTCACTCCGTATTCACTATAGAGAATCCTAGCCTTATAGCGGGGACTGTAATAATATGAAGGGTATAAATGAGGAATATTCACTCTGTATACACTATAGAGAATCCTAGTCCTTATAGCAGGGGGACTGTAATAATATGAAGGGTATAAATGAGGAATATTCACTCTGTATTCACTATAGAGATCTAGTCCTTATAGCGGGGACTGTAATAATATGAAGGGTATAAATGAGGAATATTCACTCTGTATACACTTAGAGAATCCAGTCCTTATAGCGGGGACTGTAATAATATGAAGGGTATAAATGAGGAATATTCACTCTGTATACACTATGAGAATCCTAGTCCTTATAGCGGGGACTGTAATAATATGAAGGGTATAAATGAGGAATATTCATCTGTATTCATATAGAGAATCCTAGTCCTTATAGCGGGGACTGTAATAATATGAAGGGTATAAATGAGGAATATTCACACTGTATACACTATAGAGAATCTAGTCCTTATAGCGGGGACTGTAATAATATGAGGGGTATAAATGAGGGATATTCACTCTGTATACATATAGAGAATCCTGGTCTTATAGCAGGGACTGTAATAATATGAGGGGTTAAATGAGGGATATTCACTCTGTATTCACTATAGAGAATCCTAGCTTTATAGCGGGGACTGTATAATATGAAGGGTAAAATGAGAATATTCACTCTGGTATTCACTATAGAGAATCCTAGTCCTTATGCGGGGACTGTAATAATATGAAGGGTATAAATGAGGAATATTCACACTGTATACACTATAGAGAATCCTAGTCCTTATAGCGGGGACTGTAATAATATGAGGGGTATAAATGAGGGATTCACTCTGTACACTAGAGAATCCTGGTCCTTATAGCAGGGACTTAAAATATGAAGGGTATAAATGAGGGGTATTTACTCTGTATACACTATAGAGAATCCTAGTCCTTATAGCAGGGACTGTAATAATATGAGGGGTATAAATGAGGGATATTCACTCTGTATACACTATAGAGAATCCTGGTCCTTATAGCAGGGACTGTAATAATATGAAGGGTATAAATGAGGAATATTCACTATGTATACACTATAGAGAATCCCGGTCCTTATAGCGGGACTGTAATAATATGAAGGGTATAAATGAGGAATATTCACTCTGTATCACTATAGAGAATCCTGGTCCTTATAGCGGGGACTGTAATAATACGAAGGGTAAAATGAGAATATTCACTTCGTATACACTATAGAGAATCCTAGTCCTTATAGGGGACTGTAATAATATGAAGGGTATAAATGAGGAAAAATTCACTCTGTACACTATAGAGAATCCTAGTCCTTATAGCGGGGACTGTAATAATATGAAGGGTATAAATGAGGAATGTTCACTCTGTATACACTATAGAGAATCCTAGTCCTTATAGCGGGGACTGTAATAATATGAAGGGTATAAAGAGGAATATTCACTCTGTATTCACTATAGAGAATCCTAGTCCTTATAGCGGGGACTGTAATAATATGAAGGTATAAATGAGGGATATTCACTCTGTATTCACTATAGAGAATCCTAGTCCTTATGCACGGACTGTAATAATATGATATGCTACTATAATACAGGAGGCTGTGATGTACCTTCTGTTATAAGAAGGCTCTATTTTATTTATACCCTGTGGGGAGCTTTAAGCACCTTTTAACCCTCATCTTAACCTATAAAGCTAATCAGTACCCTTTCCTTTCAAGTCCTAACCCCATAGTGACTGTAAATCTGGAACTTGCTGTGGTAATTACTAAAAAGTATGAACCAAGGATGTTAACTGGATCCTGTTTAGGGTCTCAGGTCAACCAATGGAGCTTTTAGTTTGAACTGCACATTGTGGCAGGATTGCCTGGGTCTATCTCAGACCTGCAGGTTTATTCCCCTTATACCCCTGGATTTACCTTGCAGGTAGGGTGGAATGGGGTTAGTGGAGGGAGGGCAAGTTTACTCCTACTGTAAAGTTTATCTATATAATCCACTTTTTAAATAGTGTAATAGGGATGGATATAAGGGAATGCAGATGGATCATTGCATATTACTCGGATCCGTGTTGTAGGGTTTCAGGTTGTCTAACGGTGTTGTTTGGTTTGAACTGCACCTTGTGGCAGGATTATCCTACTTGGTTCCCTGATGCAGATGACAGACTGACTAACAGTTAAATATATCCTGAGGAAAAACTTATAATCCACTGTATCCACACATAACATACACACAATTATTCCAGTTGCTGACACTTTTGCTAGTATTGGAATCACAACAGCCTCATATCTATAGAAATTCCCATGGTTTTCCTGATTGGGCTAGCTCTGATTTCAATCCATTCAATAGCCACTAATAAGGAAATCGGTCAGATCCAACATTTATCTGTCATGTGTATGGCCACAAGGGGAAATTATTTGTCCGGCTGAGCTTTTGCTACTTGCAAGTGCTCGGTTGGGAGATATGACGTGGGAACCGCACGTTCATCCATGGGTGTACCAACTGGCCCTATGCCCGGTTCGTCTGATCTGGTCCGATCTGATCATCTGAGCTCGGTCGCGGCAGCCTCACAACAGGTAAGATATTTCCCAGATTTACCAAAGATATCGTTCCATGTGTACCAAGCCTTAAAGACACAGGCCAAAATGCCAAACGTTAATTAAATCCCAATTCTTGTTATTCTGTTAGAACGAGACTCAATCTGCAGCTTTTACAGGCTCTATAACAGCGATGATTAACTTGTTAAAAGGGAATAATGAATAATTCTTGACTACGCTGAGTGTGAATGCGCAGAGAGAATTCACACACATTGTACCAACTCCACGGTTACTTCCCTGAAGGACGTTACATTTACATTACATTTTATCCACTTTTTACCCTTTTAAGGCAGCTTCCAGACTGTCAATCAATTCAGAGTCCCCAGAGGAAATGAAATGATACAGTACAATTCTATCCAGGTCACTCCCCCCTTGCCCCACCCCCTTTCCTTTAGCAATTAACACAAAAATTTATTTTAAATTTTCCCCCCCTCCTTCAAAAAACAAAATACTTTAGGGGCTATGTACCGCAAATGGCTTTTAACGTCTTTAAGTCCCATTAACCCAGGTACCAAGCAGATAGCTGGCGTAAGTTGTGGCATTGCCTAGAGGGGTGATACTGCTCTCCATACTTAGCCCTGTTTATTCTTTATTTGGAGATACATTCATTTCTTTATAGACGGACTATAGCAATCATAACAAGATCATATCAATATATATTCATCAATGTATCGTATAAATACATATATCATCAATGTATATATCAATTATCCATAACCAAGAAGTGTGGTGTTGGATAACCCTCGATTTGTGTTCGATTTCAGTAACCTTAGGCTCTCGTTTTTGGGATAATGTTCAAACTTTTCAAACTATTTGAAGCCCATTTACTTTAATGGGTTCGTTTTCGAGACCTGGGGTTAGATGAGGTTGATGAGAAAGGTTTGTACTCATTGTTTGGAGACATGGGGTTAGTGAGGTTGGTGAGAAGGTTTGTACTCATTGTTTGGAGACATGGGGTTAGATGAGGTTGATGAGAAGGGTTTGTACTCATTGTTTGGAGACATGGGGTTAGATGAGGTTGATGAGAAGGTTTGTACTCATTGTTTGGAGACATGGGGTAGTTGAGGTTGGTGAGAAGGTTTGTACTCATTGTTTGGAGACAGGGTTAGATGAGGTTGATGAGAAGGTTTGTACTCATTGTTTGGATACATGGGGTTACATGAGGTTGATGAGAGGTTTGTACTCATTGTTTGGAGACATGGGGTAGTGAGGTTGGTGAGAAGGTTTGTACTCATTGTTGGAGACATGGGGTTAGTGAGGTTGGTGAGAAGGTTTGTACTCATTGTTTGGGAACATGGGGTTAGATGAGGTTGTGAGAGAAGGGTTGTACTCATTGTTTGGAGACATGGGGTTAGTGAGTTGGTGAGAAGGTTTTGTACTCATTGTTGGAGACATGGGGTTAGATGAGTTGATGAGAGGTTGTACTCATTGTTTGGAGACATGGGGTTAGTGAGGTTGGTGAGAGTTTGTACTCATTGTTTGGAGACATGGGGTGTGGTATGAGGTTGGTGAGAAGGTTTGTACTCATTGTTTGGAGACATGGGTTAGTGAGGTGGTGAGAAGGTTGTACTCATTGTTTGGAGACAGGGTTAGATGAGGTTGATGAGAAGTTTTGTACTCATTGTTTGGAGACCTGGGGTTAGATGAGGTTGATGAGAGGTTTGTACTCATTGTTTGGAGACATGGGGTAGATGAGGTTGATGGAAGGTTTGTACTCATTGTTGGAGACCTGGGATTAGTGAGGTTGGTGAGAAGGTTGTACTCATTGTTTGGAGACATGGGGTTAGTGAGGTTGGTGAGAGGTTTGTACTCATTGTTTGGAGAACATGGGGTTAGATGAGGTTGATGAGAAGGTTTGTACATTGTTTGGAGAATGGGGTTAGATGAGGTTGATGAAAGTTTGTACTCATTGTTTGGAGACATGGGGTTAGTGAGGTTGGTGAGAAGGTTTGTACTCATTGTTTGGAGACATGGGGTTAGTGAGGTTGGTGAGAAGGTTTGTACTCATTGTTTGGAGACATGGGGTTAGATGAGGTTGATGAGAAGGTTTGTACTCATTGTTTGGAGACAGGGTTTGAGGTTGGTGAGAAGTTGTACTCATTGTTTGGAGACATGGGGTTAGATGAGGTTGATGGAAGGTTTGTACTCATTGTTTGTGGGACATGGGGTTAGTGAGGTTGGTGAGAAGGTTTGTACTCATTGTTTGGAGACATGGGGTTAGTGAGGTTGGTGAGAGTTTGTACTCATTGTTTGGAGACATGGGGTTAGTGAGGTTGTGGAGAAGGTGTACTCATTGTTTGGAGACAATGGGGTTAGATGAGGTTGATGAGAAGGTTTGTACTCATTGTTTGGAGACCTGGGGTTAGATGAGGTTGATGAGAAGGTTTGTACTCATTGTTGTGAGACATGGGGTTAGATTGAGGTTGATGAGAGGTTTGTACTCATTGTTTGGAGACCTGGGATTAGTGAGGTTGGTGAGAAGGTTTGTACTCATTGTTTGGAGACATGGGATTAGTGAGGTTGGTGAGAAGGTTTGTTTCATTGTTTGGGAGAAATGGGTTAGTGAGGTTGGTGAGAAGGTTTGTACTCATTGTTTGGAGACATGGGGTTAGTGAGGTTGGTGAGAAGGTTTTGTACTCATTGTTTGGAGACCTGGGGTTTAGATGAGGTTGATGAGAAGGTTTGTACTCATTGTTTGGAGACATGGGGATAGATGAGGTTGATGAGAAGGTTTGTACTCATTGTTTGGAGACATGGGGTTAGATGAGGTTGATGAGAAGGTTTTGTACTCATTGTTTGGAGACATGGGGTTAGTGAGGTTGATGAGAAGGTTTGTACTCATTGTTTGGAGACCTGGGGTTGTTGAGGTTTGATGAGAAGGTTTGACTCATTGTTGGAGACCTGGGGCTAGTGAGGTTGATGAGAAGGTTTGTTACATTGTTTGAGACATGGGGTTAGTGAGGTTGGTGAGAAGGTTTGTACTCATTGTTTGGAGACATGGGGTTAGTGAGGTTGATGAGAAGGTTTGTACTCATTGTTTGGAGACCTGGGGTTAGTGAGGTTGATGAGAAGGTTTGTACTCATTGTTTGGAGACATGGGGATAGATGAGGTTGATGAGAAGGTTTGTACTCATTGTTTGGAGACATGGGTTAGATGAGGTTGATGAGAGGTTTGTACTCATTGTTTGGAGACATGGGGATAGATGAGGTTGATGAGAAGGTTTGTACTCATTGTTTGGAGACTGGGGTTAGATGAGGTTGTATGAGAAGGTTTTACTCATTGTTTGGAACATGGGGTTAGAGAGGTTGATGAGAAGGTTTGTACTCATTGTTTGGAGACGGGATGGATAGATGAGGTTGATGAGAAGGTTTGTACTCATTGTTTGGAGACATGGGGTTAGATGGGTTGATGAGAAGAAGTTTGTTACTCATTGTTTGGAGACATGGGTTAGATGAGGTTGATGAGAAGGTTTGTACTCATTGTTTGGAGACCTGGGATTAGTGAGGTTGGTGAGAAGGTTTGTACTCATTGTTTGGAGACATGGGGTTAGTGAGGTTGGTGAGAAGGTTTGTACTCATTGTTTGGAGACATGGGGTTAGTGAGGTTGGTGAGAAGGTTTGTACTCATTGTTTGGAGACCTGGGGTTAGTGAGGTTGGTGAGAAGGTTTGTACTCATTGTTTGGAGACCGGGGTTAGTGAGGTTGGTGAGAAGGTTTGTACTCATTGTTTGGAGACATGGGATTAGTGAGGTTGGTGAGAAGGTTTGTACTCATTGTTTGGAGACATGGGATTAGTGAGGTTGGTGAGAAGGTTTGTACTCATTGTTTGGAGACCTGGGATTAGTGAGGTTGGTGAGAAGGTTTTGTACTCATTGTTTGGAGACATGGGATTAGTGAGGTTGGTGAGAAGGTTTGTACTCATTGTTTGGAGACCTGGGGTTAGTGAGGTTGGTGAGAAGGTTTGTACTCATTGTTTGGAGTCCTGGGGTTAGTGAGGTTGGTGAGAAGGTTTGTACTCATTGTTTGGAGACCTGGGGTTAGATGAGGTTGATGAAAGGTTTGTACTCATTGTTTGGAGACCTGGGGTTAGATGAGGTTGATGAGAAGGTTTGTACTCATTGTTTGGAGACATGGGGTTAGTGAGGTTGGTGAGAAGGTTTGTACTCATTGTTTGGAGACCTGGGATTAGTGAGGTTGGTGTGAGAAGGTTTGTACTCATTGTTTGGAGACATGGGATTAGTGAGGTTGGTGAGAAGGTTTGTACTCATTGTTTGGAGACCTGGGGTTAGTGAGGTTGGTGAGAAGGTTTGTACTCATTGTTTGGAGTCCTGGGGTTCGTGAGGTTGGTGGTGAGAATGGTTTGTACTCATTGTTTGGAGACCTGGGTTAGTGAGGTTGGTGAGAAGGTTTGTACTCATTGTTTGGAGACAGGGGTTAGTGAGGTTGATGAGAAGGTTTGTACTCACTGTTTGGAGGCATGGGGTTAGATGAGGTTGATGAGAAGGTTTGTACTCATTGTTTGGAGACCTGGGGTTAGTGAGGTTGGTGAGAAGGTTTGTACTCATTGTTTGGAGTCCTGGGGTTAGTGAGGTTGGTGAGAAGGTTTGTACTCATTGTTTGGAGTCCTGGGGTTAGTGAGGTTGGTGAGAAGGTTTTGTACTCATGTTTGGAGTCTGGGGTTAGTGAGGTTGGTGAGAAGGTTTGTACTCATGTTTGGAGACATGGGTTAGTGAGTGTTGTGTTGAGAAGGTTTGTACTCATTGTTTGGAGTCCTGGGGTTAGTGAGGTTGGTTGAGAAGGTTTGTACTCATTGTTGGAGACATGGGGTTAGTGAGGTTGGTGAGAAGGTTTTGTACTCATTGTTGAGACCTGGGGTTAGATGAGGTTGGTGAGAAGGTTTGTACTCATTGTTGGAGACCTGGGGTTAGTGAGGTTGGTGAGAGGTTTGTACTCATTGTTTGGAGACATGGGTTGTGAGGGTTGATGAAGAGGTTTGTACTCACTGTTTGGAGGCATGGGGTTAGAGAGGTTGATGAGAAGGTTTGTACTCATTGTTTGGAGACACTGGGGTTAGTGAGGTTGGTGAGAGGTTTGTATCTCATTGTTTGGAGACATGGGGTTAGTGAGGTTGGTGAGAAGGTTTGTACTCATTGTTTGGAGACCTGGGGTTAGTGAGGTTGGTGAGAAGGTTTTGTACTCATTGTTTGGAGACATGGGTTTAGTGAGGTTGGTGAGAAGGTTTGTACTCATTGTTTGGAGACCTGGGGTTAGTGAGGTTGATGAGAAGGTTGTACTCATTGTTTGGAGACTGGGTTTAGTGAGGTTGGTGAGAAGGTTTGTACTCATTGTGTGGAGCACTGGGGTTAGTGAGTTGATGAGAAGGTTTGTACTCATTGTTTGAGACATGGGGATAGATGAGGTTGTGAGAAGGTTTTGTACTCATTGTTTGGAGACCATGGGGTTGTGAGGTTGGTGAGAAGGTTTGTACTCATTGTTGGAGACCTGGGGTTAGAGAGGTTGATGAGAAGGTTTGTACTCATTGTTTGGAGACTGGGGTAGATGAGGTTGATGAGAAGGTTTTGTACTCATTGTTTGGAGACCTGGGGTTAGATGAGGTTTGATGAGAAGGTTTTGTACTTCATTGTTTGGAGACGATGGGGTATAGATGAGGTTGATGAGAAGGTTTGTACTCATGTGGTTTGGAGACATGGGGTTAGTGAGGTTGGTCGAGAAGGTTTGTACTCATTGTTTGGAGACCTGGGGTTAGTGAGGTTGATGAGAAGGTTGTACTCATGTTTGGAGACATGGGTTAGATGAGGTTGATGAGAAGGTTTGTACTCATTGTTTGGAGACATGGTTAGTGAGGTTGATGAGAAGGTTTTGTACTCAGTTGTTTGGAGACATGGGTGTTAGATGAGGTTGATGAGAAGGTTTGTACTCATTGTGGGACATGTGGGTTAGATGAGGTTGATGAGAAGGTTTGTACTCATTGTTTGGAGACCTGGGGTTAGATGAGTTGATGAGAAGGTTGTGTACTCATTGTTTGGAGGACATGGGGTTAGTGAGTTGATGAGAAGGTTTGTACTCATTGTTTGGAGACCTGGGGTAGTGAGGTTGATGAGAAGGTTTGTACTATTGTTGGAGACATGGGGTTAGATGAGGTTGATGAGAAGGTTTGTACTCATTGTTTGGAGACTGGGGTTAGTGAGGTGAGTGAGAAGGTTTTGTACTCATTGTTTGAGACCTGGGGTTAGTGAGGTTGATGGAAGTTGACTCATGTTTGAACCGGGGTTATCGTCTGATTGATATGTTGGAGACATGGGTTAGTGAGGTTTGTGAGAAGGTTTGTACTCATGTTTTGGAGACTGTTGTGTGATGAGAGTTGTACCATGTTTGGGACAGGTAGGGGTTGTGAAAGGTTTGTATCAGTTGGACGGTATGGGTGGTGAGAAGGTTTGTACTATTGTTGGAGACCTGGGGTTAGTGAGGTTGGTGAGAAGGTTTGTACTTTAATGAAATGTATAATAAATCTGTTTGCTATGGTCATTCTCTATGGATTTCTGTATTGTTCAACTGATCAAGGCCTGGGATGTGCCAGGTTGAAACCCCAGTAGCCCTGGTATTGAAGAAAGTACAATGAAATCCACAGTGTTTACTTATTCTATACATTGGCTTTGCAGGTCACGGAGACATCGATCGAGTGTAGTAAAGTTCCACACTGGGTCCCCTAGTGGACACTATGGTAATACAATTGTACATACAGACCTATATATACTACTTATCATGAGCCTACAAGGACCAGACACATGTCAATACTACTGACCCTACCTGTGCTATCCAATCACGCCTGGATTACAAAGGCCGCCACGCAGAACATCAACTGTTTGTTCAGACTGACGGGACAGGAGGGTTTGGGGATGGATAAAGGAATCTGTTTGCACCTAGGGGAGATTTAAAGGGACAGATTATTGAGGTTGTTTTGTTTTTCATTCTATATACCGAATAGTTTCTTTAAACCTGGAAAAACCCCAGAATCCTATAAGAGCCACTGACTGGAAAACAAAATCTGAGCTGTGGCTGAAGAATCTTATTATTGTAAATGACGGAGGTTAAAGGACAAGTAAAGTCTTGTGTCAAGTTCGATAAAATGAATCACGGGAGAATGAATGGCTGTTTTGGTAGTCAGTCATATTGAGGGGGTGTGTGTGAGCTGGGAATTAAAGTGACCATACACTATTACGGTCGTAATGACGATCTTAAACCGACAGATGTACCATACACATTATCAACATTCATATTGTCCGACATTCAATTCGTATTGTGAGGTGACTCACATTCACTTCATCGGAACTTCAGTAACACACTCCAATCATTTTACCAATCGACTTACATCGATATACGATCTAACGTCACATAATAGATCGGGAATGTTACATTTTTCACCAACAATATGGAAACGTCGGATTGGATGTCGGATTGTACGTAAACTCGGACTAAGTATGGTCACCTTTACAATAGGGAATATCTGTTAGATAAATGAACAAAGGGCCTTTCCCATTACATTGACATTGAATCTCCGTCATGGAAGGAAGGTACGCCATATGGGAGGACGCGCGCTGTGCACATTACGTCCATTTCAGGGAATTGTAAACACATTTCTAATTGATGCAGCAAGAAAAATAATATATGAACATCTCCATACACCATCTGTTCACTAAATACATCGTAGGTAACCACAGGACTGTTCAGCACACTGCCCTCTGCTGGATAGACAGGGAGCCGGGAAGAAGTAGATAGATAGCTAGATAGATAGATAGATAGATGATAATAGATAGATAGATGATAGATTGATAGATAGATGATAGCTAATCAGAGTTAGATAGATTAGATAGTCAGTTAGATAAATAGATCGATAGATAGATAGATAGATAGATAAGATAGATAGATAGAAGATAGATAGTAGATAGATAGATAGATACATGGATAGATAGATAGATACAAGTTATTTAGATAGATAATGATAGATGAAGATAGATAGATATGATGGATAGTATAGATTATCGAGTCGATACGAGATATATGATGTATGATAGCATAGATAGATCGATAGATAGCTAGCTAGATAGATCGATAGATAGATGATAGATGACTCTCCTCGCCGTTCGCTCGCTCGCTCGCTTGCTCAGATCGCTTGCTCGTCTCTGCTCGCTCGCTCGCTCGCTCGCTGCTCGTCGCTCGCTCGCTGCTCGCTCGCTCGCTCGTGGATACGCTCGACCGTGTCGCTCGCTCGCTCGCTCGCTCGATGCTCTCGCTCTGTCCTCTGTCTCTCTCCTCTCCTCTTCTATCTTTCTTCTCTTCTTCTTCTCATTTTCTTCTGCTTTATCTATTTTCTATCTTCTCTCTCTCTCTCTCTATCTCCTTTTTTTCCTGTCCTTGTGGGGCCTTGGACTTCCTGGCTTATCCCTCCCTTTCTCTCCCTTTGATCATTAAACGTGTCCTTCATCATTGGTTATTCCAATCCTTACATGAACCCTGTGAAATATTGTTATATCAACCAGTATTAGCCTCTTGGTAGTGTGCTGGTGTGAATTGGCCATAAATGGGTCTGGTGTGGCGCTAATGCAGTATGTCACACAGCGTCCGTGGTGTTCTCATGGTCTGGAAGGGCTTTCATTCAATAATCCCACATTGGGTCAACATGGTCCTATTCTCAGCTGCTGGTTTGATCTTATGTCACCACAACAGGTTACACCGCTGGTCATTCAGTATGGCAACTTACTCTTGTCTCTCCCATGGTCATGATTAAAGGGTAAAATTTCCATATATGTAGACACAGACAGTAGTGTCTGTATACAGGCGAGTGCTATAATCCGTATATTACACAATATGGAATTGTTGATGGTTGTGGGGGTGGTGATTTCTATTGTGTTTGGGCATTGTAATTGGTGGTTAAAGTTTATAATCTTACACCCAGTTATAAATGGTGCTTGTATGATGTCATCGTGTCACATGGTTTTCATTCATTCAATAAAAATTGCGACTCCGTGGATATATTTGGTTATCGACTTGGTGATTCATTAAATATTTCACAATACAGGAGACACTAATATGTAGTAATCAATGAGTATTGTCTATAGAGAGAGGATGGTGGCACCCCAGTATAATTACCTGATGGGGGGGGGGTGTATATGGTCAGTGAGCAGGTGGGTTTTTGCTGATTTTACTAAAAGGGTCCTATACCACACAACAAAAGGATTGATATAATAATATATAAACACACATACAATGCATTATACAAACAAAAAATACCACACGTACACTAAGGTCACATACATACAGGACATATACATATAACAAATGTACAATATATGATATGTGCATAGAATACATGTACAATACATGTCAAAAAAAACAATAATACTGTACATTACATGACACAAACATACAAAACATGACACATACATATAATTATGTACAAGCATGGACACAAACATAATACATGTACAATACATGACACAAACATACAATACATGATACATATATATAACTGTATTTACAATGCATGACATAAACTAATCCATGTACAATACATGACACATACATATATTTATGTACAATACATGCCACATACATACCATTCATGTACAATACATGCCACATAATATAATCCATGTACAGTACATGCCACTACATATAATCCATGGATATACATGACACATGCATAAATCCATGTGCATATATGCACCACTACATATCAATCCATGTACAATTACATTACACATACATAGTAATCCATGTACAATACATGACACATAATATAATCCATGTACAATACATACCAATACATATAATCCATGTACAAACATGACACATACATATAATCCAGTGTAACAATACATGAACCACATTACATATAATCCATGTGCAATACTGACACATACTATAATCCATGTAATACATGACCCATACATATAATCCATATCAATACATGACACATACATATATCCATGACATGCATGCCACTACATAGATCCATGTGCAATACATGACACATGCATATAATATACATGAATATACATACATATAATTCATATACAATACATGACACATACATATAATCCATGTACAATACATGACACATATAATCCATGTACAATACATGACACATACATATAATCCATGTACAATACATGACACATACATATAATCCATGTACAATAATGACACATACATAATCCATGTACAATCCATGACATCATGACATATAATCCATGTACAATAATGACATACATATAATCATGTACAATACAGACATACTAATACATTAATACATGACACATACATATAATGCATGTACAATACATGACACATACATATAATCCATGTACAATACATGACATACATATAATCCATGTACAATACATGACACATACATATAATCCAGTACAATCATGACCATACATATAATCCATGTAAAATACATGAACATACATATAATCCATGACAATACATGCACATACATATAATCCATGGCAATACATGACAACATACATATAATCACATGTACATACATGACATACTGTAATCCATGTACAATACATGACACATAATACATGTACAATACATGACACATACAATAATCCATGTACATACATGACACATACATATAATCCATGTACATACATGACACATACAATATAATCCATGTACAATACATGACACATACCAGCATAATCCATGTCAATACATGACATACAATAATCAGTACTATACATGCATACTAAATACATGACTGCACATACTATAATGCATTTACAAACTGACACATACATATATTTCAGTACAATACATGACTACATATATCCGTACATACAGACACATACATAAATCCAGTACAATACATGACCATACATATAAACTTCCAGGAAGTGAAATTCCTCATTAGGATCAGGTATCATTACAATTCTAAAGATAAGTTGTTTGCTGCCTGTAAATGTAACAAAGATGTCCATTCTTTGTCTGATACTTAAAGGACAAATATAGCTAAAAATAACACATTATGTGTGTGAGTAGTTTTAAATATAACTATCCCTTGCTCTGTCCTGCTCATACCTATTAAAAGGTTTTAAATACAATTGATGCACACCTCCCTTCAAACAGACACTTATCCTAAGTAGAAAGTAAGTACTAGCCCACACTAAAGCCTCTCTGGGGCCGGAATGAATGACAGAATGAAATGACAGGGATCATTATGTCCCATAGTGAGAGAATAATAAACAACGATTCCATCTTGTGCTGCCTGCGTCCTCAATGTAGACAAAGGCACCAGATGTATTATATATGGGGATAGGGACCGGATATTGTATTGTTATGGGGATAGGGACCGGATTGTATTGTATATGTGGATAGGGACCGGATTGTTTTGTATATGGGGATCGGGACCGGATTGTATTGTATATGGGGATATGGACCGGATTGTATTGTATATGGGGATAGGGACCGGATTGTATTGTATATGTGGATAGGGACCGGATTGTATTGTATAGTGGATAGGGATCGGATGTATTGATATGGGGATAGGGACCAGATTGTATTGTATATGGGGATAGGACCGGATTGTATTGTGTTGTGGATAGGGAACGGATGTATGTGTATTGGGATAGGGACCGGATTGATTGTTATGGGGAATGGGACCGGATTGAGTTGTATATGGGGATAGGGACGGATTGTATTGTATATGGGGTAAGGGACCGGATTGTATGTATATGGGGATAGGGACCAGATTGTATGTATATGGGATTAGGACCAGATGTTTGTATAGGGGATAGGGACTGGATTGTATTGTATATGGAGATAGGGACCGGATTGATTGTATATGGGATAGGGACTGTATTGTATTGTATATGGGATAGGACCGTATTGAAATTGTATATGTGGATAGGCACCGGATTGTATTGTATATGTGGAAGGGACCGGATTGTATTGTATATGTTTGAATTGTATATGTGGATGGCACCGGATTGTATTGTATATGTGGATAGGCGATAGGCACCGATTGATTGTATTGTATAGTGGATAGGGACCGGATGTATTGTATATGTGGATAGGGACCGTATTGTTTGTATATGTGGATAGGCACCGGTTGTATTGTATATGTGGATATTGAGGACGGGATTGTATGTATAGGGATATGGGACCGATTGTATTGTATGGGGATAGGGACCGTATTGAATTGTATATGTGGATGGCACCGGATTGTATTGTATATGTGGATAGGGACGGATGTATTGTATGGGGATAGGGACCGGATTGTATTGTATATGTGGATAGGACCGGATTGTATTGTATATGGGGATAGGGACGGATTGTATTGTATAGTGGATAGGGACCGGATTGTATTGTATATCGGGATTGTATAGGAGGACCGGGATTGTATGTATATGGTTGGAAGGCCGATTGTAAGTATATGTGGATAGGGACTGGTTTGTATATTGGTATTGGGGACTGATTGGTATTGTGGACTATGGGATGGTAGAATTGATGAGGATTGTATTGTATAGGGGGGATAGGGGACTGTATTGTATTGTATAGTGTGGATAGGGCTCGGATTGTATGTATACTGGAGGAAGGGACCCGGATTGTATTGTTACTGATACGCGTGTTGATATGGGATAGGACCGGATTGTAAAGATATGGATGGACCGTGTATGATATGGATAGGCACCGGATTGTATTGTATTATGTGGGATAGGTGCACGGATTGTATTGTATAGTGTGGATAGGACCGGCATTGTATGATATAGGTGGAATAGGCACCGAGTTTGTATGGGGTTTGGATCGTTTATTGATATTATAGGCGGTGGATGTATAGGGACACGTTATGTTGTCGGATAACATTGTTATTGTATATGTTGATTGGGGGATTATACATTAGAGAATGGCTGATAATCCTAAAGTTCTGTTCATTTCGAAAGTCCAGAGTTCGGTACTTTGAAAAGGAACCATTAATAGAGGTGTCAATGGGTTATTTTTCCATCTGAGTGACGGCCTCCCCCCCATGTAACCCATCCAGTATTGATGATTCTGGGCTTTTAAAAGCCTCATTTCTGATGACATAAAGAGTCGTAGTGCAATAGACTTGTGGCCGATGAACAGGACATTTCTATACAGGCGGATGAATGCTATAAAACACCAAAGACTCTGCAGATTTTACTCTCCACTGGGAAACGTCCTGATATTTTCCAGTATAAAGGTCATAATACGTGGGGAATGGACTTTCACGCACCGTACGGTCCATTTATTTAATTTAAAATGAATGTGGAATTAATAGATGTATATTGAGCCCCCGGAATGGTTAATTAGGGAGATGGACAACTTCAAGCTTTCTTATTCCAGCAGGGGATAATGCGCCCTGTATCTTTAACACCAAGAGAACTCTTGGAGAATTTGAAATCTTCGGTGTATTTCTATCTGAAAATCATAACTCCACGTTGAAGAGTTTTGACTTTGTTTTTGTTCCAGTTGATTAAAACCTCTTTAAAGGGCCCAGACAAGGTCACACCACAAGAAAAGACGTGTAATGGGGAAGCCACACTAGTAGAGCAGGGTATTGACAGTGTGAAGTGAAGAATAGGGAGTTCCATGTGAACAGATCGACCTCAGCGCTGTATCTATGGCAGAGACAAGTTGCATGTGAATCGTACGGGATTTCCTCATAAAATCATTGCAATGGTCACACAAAACTCTATAATAAACCCTATAATAAACCAAATAAATTTATAATTATAAACTATTAATAACCCTATAATACCCAAATCAGTCTATAAATATAAACCCGAATATAACCCAACTAAAACCGTATAAATATAAACTTTTTTCAGAGCATGTTTGTAGGCACACCTGTATCTTCTTGATTGTTACTGAAATTACCCATACGCTAAGCAATTTACATCGTGTATTGTTTTCATTCAAGAATGTGGTGTAAAGTTATTTTGTCATAAAATGTATTGGTGCAAAATAAGGGTAAATTAAATCAGAGACATAATCAGAGCTGATTAGGACTGCCCAAGGTCATTAACAGGGAGACAGGTAATCAGCGCTGATTAGGACTGACCCACAGTGTAAATATTAATCAGGAGACAGGTAATCAGAGTCTGCTTAGACCTGGCCCACAGGTAAATTAAACTCAGGGAGACAAGGTAAATCAGCGCTGATTAGGACTGCCCCAGTTAATTAAACAGGAGACAGGTAATCAGAGCCTGATTAGGACTGCCCCAGGTAATTTTAAATCAGGAAGACAGGTAATCAGCGCTGATTAGGGACTGGCCACAGGTCTAAATTAAATCAGGATACACAGGTAATCAGCGCTGATTAGGACTGCCCACAGTAAATTAAATAGAGACAGGTAATGCAGCGCTTGATTAGGAACTGCCCACAGGTAAATTAAATCATGAGACAAGGAATCAGAGCTGATTAGGACTGCCCACAGGTAAAATTAAATCAGGGAGACAGGTAATCAGCGCTGATTATGAACTGCCCCCACAGTAAATTAAAATCAGGAGTACAGGTAATCACGCTGATTAGACGCCCACAGGTACAATAAATCAGGAGACAGGTAACAGCGCTGATTAGGACTTGCCCCACAGGTAAATAATCGAGAGACAGGTAATCAGCGTGCTTAGGACTGCTCACAGTAAATTAAACTCAAGACAGGTAATCAGCGTGATTTAGGATGCTCACAGGTAAATTAAATCAGGAGACAGGTAATCACGCTGATTAGGAGACTGGCCCCAGGTAAATTAAATCAGAGAACAGGTAATCAACGTCTGATGAGGCTGCCACACGATTAAATTAAATCAGGAGACAGGTAATCAGCGCTGATTAGGAGGACGCCCACAGGTAAATTAATCAGGAGACGGTATCAGCGCGATTAGGACTGCCCAGGTGAATTAAATCAGGAACAGAATCAGCGCTGATTGGACTGCTCACAGGTAAATTAAATTCAGGAGACAGGTAATCAGCGCTGATTGAGGACTGCCCAGTCAATTGACATCATGATACAGGTTAATCAGAGACTGAATAGGGACTGCCGCACAGGTAACATAAATCAGGAGACAATGTAATCAGCGCTGATTAGGACGCCCACAGGTGAATTACTCAGGAGAAATGGTATCGCGTAGATCAGGCTTGCACTGATAATAGATGTATAGCGATAGCGTGCCCACAGGTAAATTAAGTCAGGAGACAGGTACACCGTAGGCGCGTGTTATGAAGTAGGATAGGCTCCACAGGTAAATTACTAGGATACTGTAATCGCGGATTGGGCACGGATAACAGGTAGAAGATCAGCGCTGGTTAGGATAACGCCCCATTATTGTGTCTCACCTTAACGCCCCATTACGTGTCTCTCCTTAACGCCCCATTATTGTGTCTCACCTTAACGCCCCATTACGTGTCTCCTTAACGCCCCATTACGTGTCTCCCTAACACCCATTATTGTGTCTCTCCTTAATGCCCCATTACGTGTCTCCTAACACCCCATTATTGTGTCTCTCCGTAACTCCCCATTATTGTGTCTTTCCTTAATGCCCCATTATTGTGTCTCCCTAACGCCCCATTATTGTCTCTCCTTAACGCCCCCCTTATTGTCTCTCCTTAACGCCCCATTACGTGTCTCCCTAACACCCCATTATTGGTCTCTCCTTAATGCCCCATTACGTGTCTCCCTAACACCCCATTATTGTGTCTCTCCGTAACTCCCCATTATTGTGTCTCACCTTAAAGCCCATTACGTGTCTCACCTTAACGCCCATTACGTGTCTCCTAACGCCCCATTACGTTCCTCCTTAACACCCCATTATTGTGTCTCCCTAACGCCCCATTATTGTCTCTCCTTAACGCCCCCATATGTCTCTCCTTAACGCCCCATTACGTGTCTCTCCTTAACGCCCCATTATTGTTGTCTTTCCTTAACGCCCCATTATTGTGTCTCCCTAACGCCCCATTATTGTCTTTCCTTAATGCCCCATTATTGTGTCTCTCCTCATGCCCCATTATTGTGTCTCTCCTCACGCCCCATTATTGTGTCTCTCCTCACGCCCCATTATTGTGTCTCTCCTCACACCCCATATCGTTGACTGGAGTGAATAGACCATTTTCCATGTAGTTCCTATTATTCGGTCTCTATCTAAGGCGACATTTCCATGGGACACATTTGGTGGAACTTTGTTTCGTGCGGATGGAGAACAGTTAACAAGGCTGACAGATGCCACTAGGCCATCACACGCCCCATTACACGCCCCATTTAAGGCCCCATTTAACGCGCTACCCATAAACAATATGACACTGGCTATTGCCAAACTTTATATTACGTTTTACCCCAAATCACTGATCCAGGTCCAAATGAATTTGAATTGAACCGGCTCTTGGGGGAACATTTGCCGTGAATAGAGATGTCCGAACTTCGCAAAATCCGGTCCGCTCGAGGATCCGCGAATTTTCGAAAAAATCCGAAAATTCGAAAATCCGCGAGCGGACCCGTTAAAATTAAAAATACCTTTGTAATAACGAGTTTTCACGTATTTTCCGAACTTCCGATTCGCGGATTTTTCGTATTTTCGAAAATTTTCGAAATTACGAGTTTTCACGTATTTTCGAAAATATGGATTTTCGAAAATACAAGTAATCCTCGTAATTTCGAATATTTTCGAAAATACGCATGTAAGGAATTAAGAGAAACCCTTGTATTTTCGAAAATTTTCGAAAATACATGTTTTCCCGTATTTTCCGGAAATTTTCGAAAATACGTGAAAACTCGTAATTTCGAAAATTTTCGAAAATACGAAAAATCCGCGAATCGGAAGTTCGGAAGGCGGAAAATCCGGAAAAATCCGCCGTTCGCGAACGGAATAAATCCGCGGCGGATCCGGGTTCGGATCCGCGAACCGGCCATCCCTAGCCGTGAATCGATATTGGACCGCAGGTTAAATATTAACACCAAAATATAACGGCCAATTTCTCTAAATTACATTTCCGCCTCCAACAACTTAAACCACAATGAAAAATCAGATGACTGAGGATGCTGGGAAATGTTTGTGTTTTTTGGAAAAAAACATATATATATACTGTATATATTTACACACTCGTCTCTATAAATACTGTATATATTGACACACTCGTCTCTATAAATACTGTATATATTGACACACTCGTCTCTATAAATACTGTATATATTTACACACTCGTCTCTATAAATACTGTATATATTTACACACTCGTCTCTATAAATACTGTATATATTTACACACTCTTCTCTATAAATACTGTATATATTTACACACTTCTCTATAAATACTGTATATATTTACACACTTCTCTATAAATACTGTATATATTTACACACTCTTCTCTATAAATACTGTATATATTTACACACTCTTCTCTATATATACTGTATATATTTACACACTCTTCTCTATATATACTGTATATATTTACACACTCTTCTCTATAAATACTGTATATATTTACACAATCATCTCTATAAATACTGTATATATTTACACACTCATCTCTCTATAAATACTGTATATATTTACACACTTCTCTATAAATACTGTATATATTTACACACATCTCTATACTGTATATATTCACACACATATCTCTATACTCTACATATTTACACACACACACACACACATCTCTATACTGTATATATTTACACACACATCTCTATACTGTATATATTTACACACATATCTATATACTGTATATATTTACACACACATATCTATACTGTATATATTTACACACACATATGTATATATACTGTATATATGTACACATACATAAAGGTACTTATGGGTCTTGAAACAAATAAAGGTTATTTTATTTAGCTCACATCTACGTGTGCTCAGGACACTCTCACATGATGTAAGATAAATAATATGATCTTTATTTGTTACAAGACCAGTTAGTGCCACCGCCTCTCTCTCTCTCTCTCTCTCTCTCTCTCTCTCTCTCTCTCTGTCTCTCTCTGTCTCTCTCTCTCTGTCTCTCTCTCTCTCTCTCTCTCTCTCTCACTAACCCATGTCTCCAAACCATGAGTACACACCAACCTTACTACCCATCCCAAAAAAGAGCATCTATAACTCTCTAACCCCATGTCTCAAAACAATGAGTACAAACCTTCTCACCAACTCACTAACTCCACATGTCTCCAAACAATGAGCGTAAACAACCTCTCTCATCACCTCATCTAACCCCATGTATCCAACATGAAGTACAAACCTTTCTCACCACCTCACAACCCCATGTCCAAACAATGAGTTACAAACTCTCACCAACCTCACTACCCCACATGTCTCCAAACAATGAAGTACAACCTCTCATCAACCTCATGTAACCCCATGTTCTCCAAACAATGAGTCAAACCTTGCTCATCAACCTCATTAACCCCTGTCTCCAAACAATAGTTACAAAACCTTTCACCAACCTCACTAACCCCATGTCTCCAAACAATGAGTACAAACCTTCTCATCAACTCAATCTAACCCCATGTTCTCCAAACATGATACAACCTTCTCATTCAACCTCATCTAACACCCATGTCCTCCAAACATGAGTACAAACCTTCTCACCAACCTCCCTAACCCCATGTCTCCAAACAATGGTACAAAACCTTCTCACAGTCAACCTCATCTAACCCAGGTCTCGAAAACGAACCCATTAAAAGTTAAATGGGCTTCAAATAGTTGTAAAAAGTTTGAAACATATCACCAAAAACAGAGCCTAAGGTTACTGAACTCGAACAAACAAAAATTGAGGGTTAGCCAACACCACATTCTGGGTTATGGATAATTGATATGCATACATTGATGATATTGTATTTATACGATACATTGAGTGATATATTGATTGATATGTTAAGGATTTGCTATAGTCTTCTATAAAGAAATCGACTGGTATCTCCGAATAAGAATAAAAGGGCTAATTATGGAGAGCAGTATTCACCCCTCTAGGCAATGCCACAACTTAACGCCAGCTATCTGCTTGGGTACCTGGGTTAATGGACTTAAAGACGTTAAAAGCCATTGGTCGGTACATAGCCCTAAAGTATTTATCTGTTTTTTGACGGGTCAGGGGGGGAAAATTTAAAATAAAATTTTTTGTGTTAATTGCTAAAGTAAAGGGGTGGTGGGGCAAGGGGAGAGTGACCTGGATAGAACTTGCTACTGGATCATTCATTTCCTCTGGGAATACTGAATGTGACGTCTGGGGAACTTGCCTTAAAAGGGTAAAATTGGATAAAATGTAATGTAAATGTACACTGTCCTTCAGGGTAAGTAACCCGTGGAGTTGGTACAATGTGTGTGAATTTCTCTGCCGCATTCCCACAATCACGTGTCAAGAATATTCATTATTCCCTTTTAACAAGTTCTCAATTCGCTAGTATAGAGCCTGTAGAAGCTGCAGATTGAGTCTCGTTCTAACAGATAACAAGAAGTTGGATTTACTTAACGTTTGGCATTTGTGCCTGTGTCTTTAAGGCTTGGTAACAATTGGAAAATATCTTGGTAAATCTGGGAAATATCTTACCGTGTGTGTAGAGGTTGCGCGACCGAGCTCAGATGATCAGATCGGACCCAGATCAGAGATCCAGGAGCACGGCATGAGTGGCCAGTTGGTTAAAACACATGGATGAACGTGCGGTTCTGCCACGTAATATCTCCCAACCCGAGCACTTGCAAGTAGCACAAAAGCTCAGACCGGGACAAATAATTTCCCGTGGGCCCATACACATGTACGATAAATGTTGGATCTGACCGAATTTCCTTATTAGTGGCTATTGGAAGGGATTGAAAATCAGAGCTAGGCCAATCAGGGAAAACCATTGGAATTCTATAGATAGTGAGGCGTTGTGCTATTCCAATTACTAGCAAGTGTGCACAATCGGAAATAATGTGTGTGTTGTTATGTGTGGATACAGTGGATTATAAGATTTTTCCTCAGGGCTATATTTAACTGTTAGTCCCATCTTTTGGTCATCTGCATTAGGAACCGACGTAGGATAATCCTGCACAATGGTGCAGTTCAAACCAAACAAACCACCGTTAGACAACCTGTAAACCCTACAACAGGAGTCCACGATTAATATGAGTGAATCCATCTGCATTACCCCTTATATCCATCCTATTACAACTATACGACAAAAGTGGATTATATAGTACTTTAGACAGTAGGAGGTAAACTTGCCCTCCCTCCACTACTACCTACCCCTTCCACCCTACCTGCAGGTCAAATCCACGGGGTATAAGGTAAGAAACCTGCAGGTCTGAGATAGACCCAGGCAATCCTGCCACAATGTGCAGTTCAAAATAAAAAGCTCCATTGGGTGACCGAGACCCATACGGATCAAGTTTAAACCATCTTGGTTCATCTCTTAGAATTACCACAGACAAGTCCAGATTTACAGTCACTAGGGGTTATGAACTTGAAAGGAAAGGTACTGATTAGGTTTATAGGTTAAGATGAGGGTTAAAGGTGCTTAAAAGCTTCCCCACAGGTATAAATAAAAATAGAAGCCTTATTATAACAGAAGGTACATCACAGCCTCCTGTTTATGATAGGACTATCATATTATTATCATCCGTGCTATAGGGACTAGGATTCTCTATAGCGCTACAGAGTGAATATTCCTCTTTTATACCCTTCCATATGTATTAACAGTCCCCGCTATAATGACTAGGATTCTCTATAGTGAATACCAGTGAATATTCCTCATTTATACCCTTCATATTATTACAGTCCCCGATATAAGGACTAGGATTCTCTCTAGCGTGTATACAGAGATGAACATTCACTCTTTATACCCTTCATATTTTCCAGTCCCCGCTATAAGGACTAGGATTCTCTATAGTGTATACCAGATGAAATATTCCCTCATTTATATACCTTCATATTATACAGTCCCGCTATAAGGACTAGGATTATCTTATAGTGTATACAGGAGTGGAATTTCCTCAATGATACCCTTTTCGTATATTACAGTCCCGCTAATACAGGACAAGGCTTCTCTATAGTGTATACCAGAGGGAATCTTCCTCATTTATACCTTCACTATTATTACAGTCCCGCTATATAAGGACCGGGATCGCTATAGTGTATACATAGTGAAATATTTCCTCATTTATACCTTCATATTATTACAGTCCTGCTATAAGGACCAGATTCTCTTATAGTGTATACAGATGAATATCCCTCATTTATACCCCTCTATTATTACAGTCCCTGCTTAAGGACTAGGATTCTCTATGTGTATACTCAGAGTAAATTACCCCTCATTTATACCCTTCATATTATTACAGTCCTGCTATAAGGACCAGGATTCTCTATAGTGTATACGAGTGATACCCTCATATTCTACCCCTCATATTAAGTTACAGTCCCCGCTATAAGACTAGGATTCTCTTAAGTGATACAGTGTGATATTCCTCATTTATACCCTTCATATTATACAGTCCCCGCTATAAGGACTAGGATTCTCTATAGTGAATACAAGAGTGAATATTCTCATTTATACCCTTTCATATTCACTTACAGTCCCCGCATATAGGACTAGGATTCCTATAGGGAATACGAGTGAATTATCCCTCATGTTATACCCTCTATATAATACAGTCCCGGCTATAAGGACCAGGATCTCTATAGTTAACAGAGTGAATATCCCTCATTATACCCCTCATATATTGACAGATCCCGCTATAAGTGGACTAGGATTCTCTTAGTGTCATACAGGTGAATATTTCTCGCATTTATCCTTCATATTATTAGTCCCCGCTATCGGATAGGGATTCTCTAAGTGAATACAGAGGAAATTCCTCATTTATACCCTCATATTATTTACAGTCCCCCCGCTATAAGGACTAGGAATTCTCATGTAGTGTATGACGAGTGAATATTCCCATTTATACCCTTCATATTATTACAGTCCCCGCTCAAGGACTAGATTCTCGATAGTGTATACAAGTGAATTATCCTCATTTATACCATCTCAATATTACAGTCCCCGCTATAAGGACTAGTGATTCTCTATAGTGAATACAGAGTGATATTCCTCCTCATTATCCCCTTCCATATTATTCAGTCCCCCGCTTAGGACTACTAGGATTCTATATAGTGTATACATGAGTGAATATTCGCATTCCTATTTATACCCTTCATATTATTACAGTCCCCGCTAAGAATAGGATTCTTCATAGTGAATACGGAGTGAATATCCATTATACCTTCATTTTTAACAGTCCCCGCTATAAAGGACTCGAGATTCTCTATGTTGTATACAATGTGAATATTCCTCATGTAGACCCTTCATATATTACATCCCCGCTATAGGACTGAGGTCTCTATAGTGGTACAGATGATATCCTCAATTAACCCTTCATATATTACAGTCCGCGCATATAAAGGACTAGGATTATCTATAGTGTAGTACAGAGTGATATTCCTCATTTATACGTCTAAACTTCATATTTACAGTCCCGCTATAAGGGACTTGGATTCTACTATAGTGTAACAGAGTGAAATCCCTCATGTTAACCCTTCATATTATACAGTTCCCCCCCGCTATTACAGGAATAGGATCTCTAAGTGAATACAGAGTGAAATAGTCCTCATTTAACCCTTCATTTATTACAGTCCCCGCTATAAGGACTAGGAATTCTCTATATTATACAGAGTGAATAACTGCTATTTATACCCTTCGTATTATTACAGTCCCCGCTATAAGGACTAGATTCTCTATAGACGTATCAGAGTGATATCCCTCATTATACCCTTCTATTATACAGTTCCCCGCTATAAGGACTGGATCTCATAGGTAACAGAGTGAATATCCCTCTTTATACCCTCAATATTCAATTACACGTCCCCGCTATAAGGACTGGATTTCGTATAGGTGAATACAGAGGTGGAATATCGCCTCATTATACCCGTCATAATTATTACAAGTCCCCGCATAAGTGACTAGGAGTTCTCTCATAGTGCAATACAGAGTGTAATATTCCTCATTTATACCATTTCCATATTAATTACATCCCCCGCCTATAAGGACTAGGCTTTCATAGTGTATACAGAGTGAAATTCCTCATATTGATACCTTCATATGTATTACAGTCCCTGCTATAAAGGACTAGGAATTTCCTCATAGTGGGTACAGAGTGAACTATTTCCTCATTTATACCCTTCATATTATTACAGTCCCCTGCTAATAAGGACTAGGATTCTCTATAGCTTGTACAGATTGTGGATAGCTTGTATTACAGAGTGAATATTCCTACATTTATACCCTTCGTATTATTACAGTAGCCGCTTATAAGGAACTACGGATTCTCTATATGTGTATACAGTGTGAATATCCCCTCATTTAATCCCTTCGTATTATTCAGTCCCCGCTATAAGGACTAAGATTTCTCTATAGGTGTATACAGAGTGAATATCCACTTCATTTATTACCTTCATATATTACACGTACCCGCTATAAGGAATAGGATTCTGTTATAGTTATACAGAGTAATATTCCTCATTTTATACCCGTTCATATTTTTACAGTCCCCGCTATAAGGACTAGGATTCTCTATAGTGTATACAGAGTGACAATTCCCATTTATACCCTTCATATTATTACAGTCCCCGCTATAAGGACTAGGTTCTTTCTTATAGTGTATACAGAGGGAAATATTTCTCATTTATACCTTGCATACTTAGTAACAGTCCCCGCTATAAGGATAAGATAGCTCTATAGTTGTATACAGGTGAATATTCCTCATTTATTACCCTTTCAGATTATGTACGTCCCCCGCTATAGTACTAGGATTCTCTATAGTGTATCAGAGTGAAATATCCTCTCATTTTCTACCCTTCATATATTTAACAAGTCCCCGCTCTATAAGGACTAGGATTCTCTATGGATGTATCAGAGTGAATAACCCTCATTTATAAACCTTACAGATTATTACAGTCACACCGTAAGGACTTAGGATCTCATATCAGTGTATACGACAGTGAATACCCTCAGTTGGTACCCTTCAGTTTACGTCCCCGCTATAGAGACTAGGATTCTTATAGTGTATACAGAGTGAATATTCCTCATTGATACCCTTCATATTATTATTAGTCCCCGCTATAAGGACTAGGATTCTCTATAGTGTATACAGGAGGAATATTCCTCATTTATACCCTTCATATTATTACAGTCCCTGCTTATAAGGACTACGGATTTCTCTATAGTGTATATAGAGTGAATATTCACTCATTTTATACCTTCATATTATTAAGCCAGTTACCCCCCGCTATAAGGACTAAGATATCTATAGGTTATACAGAGTGAAACTTCCTCATTTTATCCTTTATATTATTACAGGGTTCCCCCCCGCTATAAGGACTAGATTCTCCTTAGGATACAGAGTGAATATTCCTCATTATCACCCTTCATATTATTACAGTCCCTTGCCTATAAGGACTAAGGTATGCTCTAAGGTGTATACAGAGTAAAATATCCCCTCATTTATACCCTTCAATTATTACAGTCCCCGCTAACAGGACTAGGATTCTCTATTTGCGCGTAATACAGAGTGAATACCTCATTTATACCCTTCATATTATTTACAAGTCCCCCGCTATAAGGACTAGGATCTAGCTATGTGTTATACGGAGTGATAGTCCTCTTTATACCCTATTATTACAGTCCCCGCATAAGGACTTAGGATTCTCTATAGTGTATACGGAGTAATTCCTCATTATACCTTTCATATTATTAAGTCCCCGACTAACGACTAGGATTCTCTATAGTGAATACGAGTGAATATTCCTCATTTATACCCTTCAATTATTACGTCCCCGCTACAAGGAGTAGGATTCTCTATAGTGTTACAGAGAATATTCTCATTATGATACCCTTCATATAGTACACATTCCCCCGCTATAAGGACTATGATTCTCTCTATAGGTATACAGATGATATCCCCTCTTTATACCCTTCATATTATTACAGTCCGATATAAGGACTATAGGATTCTCTATAGTGAAATTACAGGATAAATATTCCTCATTTATACCCGTCATATTTACCATTCCTTCCCGGCTATTAAAGGACTAGGATTCCTATAGTGTATACAGAGTGAATATTCCTCATTTTACCCTTACATATTATTACAGTCATCTGCTATAACGACTGGACTAGATCTCTATAGTTGTATACAGACGTGAATATCCTCCTTTTATACCTTCATATATTATTACAGTCCCCCTATAAGGATAGGATTCTCTATAGTTTGAATACAGAGTGAATACTCCTTATTGATACCCTTATATTATTAAGTCCCTGCTATAGAAGGACTAGGATTACTCTATAGTGAATACAGATGTGAATATTCCTCATTTATTACCCTTCAGATTATGTACACGTCCCTGCTATAAGGATTAGGATTCTCATAGGTGAATACAGAGTGATATCCCTCTTTATACCCTTTGTATTATATCCAGTCCACCGTATAAGGACTAGGTTCTCTTCTCATGAGGTATACAGAGTGAATATTTCCTCATTATACCCTTCGTAATATTACGTCCCCGCTATAAGGACTAGGATTTCTTCATGTTGATACAGAGTGATATATCCACTCATTTATACCCTTCGTATTATTACCGTCCCGCTATAAGGACTAGGATTCTCTTAGCGGATACAGAGTGAATATCCCTCATTTATACGCCTTAGTATATTAAGTCCCACCGCTTAAGGACTAGGAATTCTCTTAGTGTAATACAGAGTGAAATATCCCTCATTTATACCCTTCATAGTATTACGTCCCTGCATAAGGACTAGGATTCTCATTAGTGAATACAGAGTTGAATATTCCTTATTTATACCCTTCATATTATTACAGTCCCCGCTATAAGGATAGGATTCTCTATTTATACAGAGGAATATTCACTCAATTTATACCTTCATATTATTACAGTCCCCCGCTATAAGGACTAGGATTTCTCTATTAGTGATACAGAGTGAAAATTCACTCATTGAACCCATTCATATTTTACAGTCCCCGCTATAAGGAACTAGATTCCCTTATAGTGTATACAGATGAATAGTTCCTCATTTATACCCTTCATATTATTCCAGTCCCCGCATAAGGGACCGGGATTATCTATAGTGTATACAGAGTGATGGAAAATTCCTCATTTATACATTCATATATTACAGTCCCCCGTATAAGGACTAGATCTCTATAGCGTATACAGAGTGACATAGTTCCTAATTTATACCTTCATATTATTACAGTCCCCCTAGAGACTAGGATGTCTCTATAGCGTATAACAGGTTGAATATTCCTATTTATTCCCTTCATATTAATTACAGTCCCCGCTCTAAGGATGATTCTATATAGCGTATACAGAGTAATATTTCCTATTTACCCTTAATTTATTACGTCCTGCTATAAGTGACTAGGATTCTCGTAGCGTATACGAGTGAATATTCCTCATTTATACCCTCATCATTATATCAGTCCCTGCTAAAAAGGACTTAGGATTCTCTATGCGTATACAGAGTAAATATTCTCATTTAATACCCTTTCGTATTATTACGCCCTTGCTATAAGGGACTAGGATTCTCTAGAGCGTATACGATGATATCCCATTTCACCCTTCGTATTAATGATACGTCCCCCCCTGTATCAAAGCTAGGATTCCTATAGCGTATCGGAAGTTGAATATTCCTCATTTATAACCCTTCGTTATATTACAGTCCCCGCTATAAGGACAGGATTCTCTATAGCGTTTACAGAGTGAATTTCCCTTTTACCTTCCATAGTATTACAAGTCCCCGCTATAGCCGGACTAGGATTCTACTATAGTGTATACAGAGGAATTAAACCTCATTTAATCCTTCGTCATTATACCGTCCCTGCTATAAGACACGATTCTCTATAGTGGATCATGCGAGTGAAGTACCCTCATTTATTACCCTTCGTAGTTATTACAGTCCCCGCTATAAGGACTAGTATTCTCTATAAGTGTTACAGATGAATATCCTTCATTATTAACCTTCATATTATTACAGTCCCGCTATAAGGATAGGATTACTTATAGTGTTATACAGAGTTGAATATTCCTAATTGATACCCCTTCATATTATTACAGTCCCCGTATCTAAGGACTAGGATTCTCTATAAGTGTATAACAGAGTGAAATCCCTCATTTAAGATACCACATCATATTATTACATTAGTCCACGCTATAAGGACGTGATTCTCTATAGTGTAAATCAGAGGACTATTCCCCTCATTATACCCCTTCATATTTATTACAGTACCCCTTATAAAGGACTAGGCTTCTCTATACGTGTATACAGATGAATATTCCTACATTTTAGCCTTCAATATTATTACAGTCCCGTCTATAAGGCTAGGATTCTCTATAGTGGTATACAGAGTGAACTCTTCCTCATTATTACCCTTCATATTATTACAGTCCCCGCTATAAAGGACCTGGATTCTCTATAGTTGTATTACAGAGTGATATCCCTCATTTATTACCCTTCATATATTAGTACCCTTATAGGACTAGGACTTCTCTATAGTGTATACATAGTGAAATATTCCTCATTATACCCTTCGTATTATTACAGTCCCCGCCCTATAAGGACTAAGATTCTCTATAGTTAATACAGGTGGAATACCCGCACTTTATACCTTCATATTAGTACGTCCCCGTATAAGGACTAGGTTCTATATAGCATAGTGTACAGATGTGAATATCCCTTTTAACCATTCATATGATTTACAGTACCCGCTATAAGGACTGGGATTCTCTATAGTGAATACAGAGTGAACATATTCTCATTTACCTCCTTCATATTATTACAGTCCCCGCTATAAAGGACTAGGATTCTCTATAGTGAAATACGGAGTGAATATCCTCATTATTCCTTCATAATATTACAGTCCTGCTATAAGGACTAGATTCTCTATAGTGTATACAGAGTTCAATATTCCTCTATTATACCCTTCATATGTAGTTACGTCACCCCCTATAAGGACTAGGATTCTCTATAGTGAATACAGAGTGAATATTCCTCATGTTTCTGACCCTTCTAGTTATTACGTCCTGCGAAATGAACTACGGATTCCTCTAATAGTGTATACGAAATGAATATTGCTCATTTACTACCTCATATTATTACAGTCCCGCTATAAGTGAACTAGGATTCTCTATAGGTTATACAGAGTGAATATCCTCCCTATGTATACCCTTCAATATTATTACGTCCCGCTATAAAGGACTAGGATTCTCTATAGTGTATAAGAGGTGAAATAATTCCTCATTTATATACCCTTATATTATTACAGTCCAGCTATAAAGGACTAGGATTCTCTATATGTGTAACAGAGTGAATATGCCTCATTATAGCCCTTCAATAGTTTACAGTCCCCGCTATAAAGGACTAGGAATTCTCTATAGTGTATATACAGAGTGAATATCCCTCATTTATCCCTTCATATTATTACACGTCCCCGCATATGAAGGACTCGGATTCTCTATCAGTGTAACAGAGTAATATACCCCTCATTGATACCTCTTCATATTATTACAGTCCCACGCTATAAGGAACTAGATTCTCTATAGTTATACAGAGGTGAATATCCCTATTTATCCCGTCATATTTATTACAGTCCCCCGCTATAAAAGGACTAAGGATTCTCTCATAGTGGAATACGAGTGAACATTCCTCATTTATACCCTTCAGATTATTACAGTCCCTGCTATAAGCTAGGTTCTCTATAGTGTAATACCAGAGTGAATATCCTCTTTATAACCTTCATATTATACAAAAGTACCCCCGCTATAAGGACTAGGATTCTCTATAGTTTATCCAGAGTGAATACACACAATTCACATATATATTGACAGTGTTAAAGCCACAGCCAGAATTCTCTTTTCTATCTGTGTCCTTTAGTGGAGGCCCAGAGGTTTAATTCAGATTCCAGCCATGGACGTGAAGATGGGGGTGTGAGACATTATAGCCATCTGGCTCTGAGCGCTGTCCATGGTTTATCATTGGAATTACAAGGCGACACTCCGCCTTAAGGCTGAACTCTTAACATTTTGGGATGTGCGATGTGCGAAGGCGAAGCATCCCAGATAGGTGCTGAATATGAAATCCGCCCCTAACTGCGGGAGAAACATCAATGCTCTTTTGTCTAATTAATTTCATATGTTGAAATGCAAGTGTGACGAGGGTTCGTATTTCTATAGAATCTGGGGTGGACACTCCCGACTCTTAATAAACGGATTGATTAAGAGAGTAGAAAATATCGAGTAAGATTCTGTAATGAGCAAACGTTGGAGGGTAGAATAGAGTTTATCTATTCAAAGTACACATTGACTTTGATTTTCTCTCAGGACTGTGTGTAAAGTTGATCGAGGGACAGACGTGGGAGCGAACCCACTTGTGTTATGCTCGCGCTTCTTTTAATCAGAGAGAGTGTTTATGTAAAGAACATATCAGAAATGAGAAATACAATGAATGTAAAAGACTGTAGGTGTTAAAATCTCTAAACGTCAAAGGTCTCCAACCCCTTATTGTGTCTCTCCTTAAGCCCATTATTGTGTCCTCTCCTGAACGCCCTTATTGTTTTTTGTTTCTTACCCCTGTTTGTCTCGTCCTTAAACAGCCACCAATGATTGTGTCTCCACTTAACGCCCGCATTATTGTTTCTCTCCTTAACGTCCCATACGTGTTCTCCTACCCCCTTACGTGTCTCCCTAACACCCCATTATTGTGTCTCTCCTTAAACGCCCATTTTGTGGTCTCTCCTTAACGCCCCATTATTGTCTCTCCTTACGGCCCATTTTGTGTCTCTCACTTAACGCCCATTCTTGTTTCTCTCCTTAATGCCTCATATTTGTGTCCTCCTCCAGTAACGCCCCATTATTGTGTCTCACCTTAACGCCCCTACTGTCTCTCCTAACGCCCCATTATTTGCTTTCACCTCCTTAACGCCCCATTAGTTCTCCTTAACGCCCCGATTACGTGTCTCCCTAACACCCCATTATTGTGTCTACTCACTTAATGCCCATTACGTGTCTCCTAACACCGCCCATTATTGTGTTCTCTTTCTCCGTACTCCATTATTGGTCTCGTTCCTTCATGCCCCATTATTGTGTCTCCCTAACGCCCCATTATTGTCTCTCTGTACGCCCCTTATTGTACTCTCCTTAACGCCCCATTACGTGTCTCCCTAAACCACCCATTATTGGTTCTCTCTCCTAATGCCCATTACGTTCTCCCTAACACCACATTATTGTGTCTCTCCGTAACTCCCCATTATTGTTCTCACCTTAACGCCCCATTCACGTGTCTCACCTTAAGCCACCTTAACGTGTTCCTTAACGCCCATTAGTTTCTCCTTTAACACCCCACCCTAATTGGTGTCTCCCTAACGCCCCATATGTGTCTCTTTCTCCTTAACGCCCCTTTATTCATTGTCTCTCCTTAACCGCCCCAAATTACGTGTCTCTCTTAACGCCCATTATTGTGTCTTTCTTAACCGCCCCATTATGTCGTATCCCTAACGCCCCATTATTGTCCTTTCCTTAATGCCCCATTTCTGTGTCTCTCCTAATTGCCCCACTTAGTGTGTTCTCTCCTCACGCCCCATTTATTGTGTGTCTCTCCTCATCGCACCATTATTGTGGTCTCCTCCCCACCCCATATGTTGACTGCGTGAATAGACCATTTTCTCCATGTAGTTACTCCTATATTCTGCGTCTTATTAAGGCGACATTTCCATGGGACAACATTGGTGGTGGAACTTTGTTCGTCGTGCGGATGGGAGAACAGTTAACAACAGGCTGACAGATGCCACTAGGCCATCACCGACAAACCATTACAGCCCCATTAAGGCCCCATTTAACGCGCTACCCATAAACATATGACCTGGCTATTGCCAAACTTTATATTACGTTTACCCCAAATCAATGACCAGGTCCAAGGAATTTGAATTGAACCGGGACTTGGGGAACATTTTTGCCGTGAATAGAGATGTCCGAAGCTTTCGCCAAAATCCTGTCCGCTCGAGGATCCGCATATTTTCGAAAAAATCCGAAAATTCGAAAATCCGCGAGGGACCCGTTAAAATTAAAAATACCTTTGAATACGAGTTTTCACGCTTATTTTCCGAACTTCCGATTCCGCGGATTCTTTTCGTATTTTCGAAGAATTTCGAAATTACGAGTTTTCACAGCGTATTTTTCGAAAAAACTATGGATCTTCGAAAATCCGTTAAGCTCGTAATTTCGAATATTTTCGAAAATACGCATGTAAGGAATTAAGAGAAACCTTGTATTTTCGAAAATTTTCAACCAAAAAGAAAATACATGATTTTCGCCGTATTTTCCGGAAATTTTCGACAATACGTGAAAACCTATCGTGAATTTCGAAAATCTTTCGAAAATACGAACAAATCCGCGAACGGAAGTTCGGGAGCGGAAATCCGGAAAAGATTGCCGCCGTTCGCGAAACGGAATAAAAATTCTCGAGGATCCGGGTTCGGATCCGCGAAACCGGCCATCCCTAGCCGTTGCATCGATATTGGACCGCAGGTTAAATATTACACACCAAATAACGGCCAATTTCTCTAATTACATTTCCGCCTCCAAACCATATTAAACACAATGAAAAATCAGTGCCTGAGGATGAGCCGGAAATGTTTGTTGTTTTTGGAAAAAAAACATATATATATTACGGTGTATATATGACACACTCGTCTCTATAAATACTGTATATATTGACACACTCGCGCTATAAATACTGGTCTATATTGACCACACCCGTCTCTATAAATACTGTATATATTGACACACTCGTCTCTATAAATATGTATATATTGGACACACCCGTCTCTATAAATTACTGTATATATTTACACACTCGTTCTTCTAAAATACTGTATATATTTACACACTCGTCTCTATAAATTAGTAACTGTGAACATACTTTAATTTACCACACTCTCTCTATAAATACTGTCAATATTTACACCACCGTCTCTATAAATCATGTAATATTGTACACACTGTGCTCTATAATCTGTATATAATTTGACACCTCGTTCTCACCTAAATACTGTATATGTACCTGCCAAACGAATTTCACATCGTCTTATAAATTCTGTCATATATTTTACCTCGTTCTATAAATATGTATATGTTCACACTCGCTCTATAAATACTGTATATATTTACACTCGTCCTCTATAAATACTGTATATATGACACACTCGTCTCTATTAAATACTGTATATATTGACACAACTCTAGCTCTATAAATTACTGTAATATATGGACCACAGCTCGTCTCTACAAAGTACTGTATAATTGGCCAGACCTCGTTCTCGATAAATACTGTATATATTAAACACTCGTCCTCTATAAACATCTGTATATTATTCACACACTCTCTCTATAAATTACTTTATATATTTACCACTTTTCTCTATAAATACGTATATATTTACACACTTCTCTATAAATACTGTATATTATTTACAAACTTCTCTAAATCTGTATATATTTAACACTCTTTCTCTTTATAAAATACTGTATATATGACACACTCGTCTCTATAATATGGATTTCATCGTTAAATATGATATAAACCTGTCTATAGATGACACACTCGTCTCTATAATAGTATATATTTACATGTCTATTAAATACTGGAATATATTGACACACTCGTCTCTATAAATACTGTATAGATTACACTTTCTATATTGATAGCACACCTCGGTCTCTATAAATACTGTTCATATTTACCACACCGTCTCTATAAATACTGTAATATTTGAACACAACTCGTCTCTATAACATAACTGTATATATTGACACATTGTCTCTATAAACTACTAGTATATATTACAACAATGTCTCTATAACTACTGTAAATATTTACAACGCGTCTTTATAAATACTGTTATATTACACCCCTCGTCATCTATAAATACTGTATATATTACACACTGCTCTATAAATGAATGTAGTATTTACAACACCGTCTCTATAAATCTGTACTTAAATTACACACTCGTCGCTATAAATACTTTAATATTTACACTCTTCCTCATAAATACTGTATATATTTACACACTCTTCTCTATATTACTGTAATATTTACACACTCTGTCCTATAAAATATAAGTATATATTTACACACCTTCTCTATATCTACTGTATATTTACAACTTCTCTCTTATAACTGGATAAGACCATCTTCTCATAGATACGTATATATTTACACAGCTCTTCTCTATACAAACTGATATATTTACCACAATCATCTCTATTAATATACTGTATATATTTACCACACGTCATCTCTCTATAAATACTGTATAGATTTACCACTTCTCTAAAAATCTGCTATAGAATTCTTAACACATCATCCAGACTGTAATACCACACACATATCGCTAGACGAGTCTCAAGTGTACACCACACACCACCACCAGACGAAGTTCACACACGCGCGAGATATATTACACATGGCGGTATATATTACACACACATCTCTCTACTGTATATAGTTACCACATACTAACTTATATTACACAAAATGCATACTGTATATATTACACACACATATCTATACTGTATATATTTACAACACACATATCATACTGTATATACAACATATGTATATATACGTAAAATTCACATACATAAAGGTATTAGGGTCTTGAAACAAATAAAAGTTATTTTATTTAGCTCCACATCTACGTGTGATAAGGACACTCTCAATGATTGTAAGATAAATAATATGATCTTTATCTTGTTACAAGCCAGTAGTGCCACCCGCCTCTCTCTCTCTCCCCTCCCTCTCCCATCCAGGTCCTCTCTCCTCCCTCCTCATCTCTCTCTGCTGTCTCTCTCTGTCCGTCTCTCTCTCTGTCTCTCTCTCTCTGTCTCTCTCTCTCTCTCTCTCTCTCTCTCTTTATATATATATTTATATACATGGACTTGTAGGTGGATTGATGGGTGACAACCACGAGATTTATTTTTTTTTATCATCTATAGATTTCTAGTGCCCCAGGCAGCTTATTAACATTGTATTTCTCTATGAATTAAACATGGGACCCTGGAGACCAGACCTGAGGCTCCTTTGATCGCTGGGGATCGCGGGTTCCAAGGAGGAATTTCATGCGACTTGTCATCACTTTTTTTAGAATCTGTAATTCATCTTTCAGTTGTGTTTGACCTTGGGCAGCTCCTATCACAGCTTTCCTTGTACTTGACTAGCAGTCAGGAGCATTAAATAATCAGGTCAAGTCCTCCCAAGAGGCGTCACTGCAGCTACAAACCCTTAAATACAGTTTCAATCAAAGCCTCTGAAATAATAAGGGGGGGTTTACTGTCCATGTCCATGGCGGGAGATATTGACTGTCCACATCCATTGGGGGAGATATTGACTGTCCACATCCATGTGTGTGTGTGTGTGTGTGGGGGGGGGTTGACTTTCGGCATTCATTGGGGGAATATTAAATGTCCACATTAATGGGGGTAATCCTGACTGTCCATGTCCATTGGTGGGATTTTGACTGTCTATGTCCATTGGCAATATTAACTGTCAATGTCAATGGGGGATATTGACTGTCCATATCAATGGGGGAGATATTGACTTTCTATATCCATTGGGGGGATATTGACTGTCAACATTAATGGGGGAGATAATGAATATCCATGTACATTGGGGAATATTAACTGTCCACATCAATGGGGGTAATATTGACTGTTCATGTCCATGGGGGATATTGACTGTCCACATCCATTGGTGGGATATTGACTGTCCATGTCCATGGGGGATATTGACTGTCCACGTCCATTGGTGGATATTGACTTACCACGTCCATTGGAGGGATATTGACTGTCCATGTCCATGGGGATATTGACTGTCCATGTCCATGGGGATATTGACTGTCCATATCCATGGGGGATATTGACTGTACAGATCCATTGGGGGGATATCGACTGTCTACATCCATTGGAGACATTGACTGCCAACATCAATAGGGGATATTGACTGTCCACAAACCATCTAGCAATATCCTCATTTCCTGTCTAACTGTTGGGGGATATTAACTGGTCACATCCATTTGGGGGAGATTGACTGTCCACTTCCATTGGGGGGCTTGACTGTCCATGTGCATGGGTGAGAAATTGACTTATTTTAGGCACTTGAGGTTACCATTTTATTATACAGATTGATGTTCCTCCTTTGGTTCTAGAAGTTAGGTTTAGAGCCAAGTTAGGTTAGAGCCATTTTGTCTCTATTGATGGATATTAGGTTTGATAGAAGCCATATTGTCCTTATAGATGGATATTAGGTTTGCCAGGAGCCATATTGTCTCCATAGATGGGTATTAGCTTTGTCAGGAGCCAAATTGTTTCTATTGATAGATATTAGGTATGATAGGAGTCATATTGTCCCTATTGATGGATATTAGGTTTGTCAGAAACTATATTGTCTCTATAGATGGAT
>JAACNH010000046.1:198895-308884 GCA_019447015.1 Hymenochirus boettgeri | reverse complement strand
AGTCTGAGTCCACACCATTCCTATCATTGTCTAGTCCATACCATTAAATTCCATCCACAACCAGTCCATCAGTAGCCTAGCATACCATAATTCCATCCACAACCAGTCCTAATCATTAGTCCTAGTCCCTAACCATTCCCTAATCATTAGTCTCCATACATCCTATGTCTACATAACCAGTCCTAATCATTACGTCTAGTCCATACCTTTCCCACCCCGCAACATAGTTCCTAAGTCTAATCATAGTCTCTCCATACCAGTCTAATCATTAGTCTAGTCCATAACCAGTCAATTCCATCCACAGAACCATCTAATCATTAGTCTAAGTCCCCATAACCAGTCCTAATCATTAGTCTAGTCCCATGCAACCATCCCTAACTCTTAGTCTACATCCATAAACCAGTCTCATCATTCGTCTAGTCCATACCAGTAGTTCATCCACAACCAGTCCTACATTAGTCTAGTCCATAACCAGTCCTAATCATTAGTCTAATCCATAACACCATCCTAATCATTAGTTAATCCACAACCAGTCCTAATCATTAGTCTATTCAATAACCAGTCCTAATCATTGTCTAGTCCATAACCAGTCCCTAATCATTAGTCTAGTCCCACAACCAGTCCTAATCATTAGTCTAATCCATAACCAGTAATTCCATCCACAACCAAGTCCTAATCATTAGTCTAGTCCCAAACCAGTCCTAATCATTAGTCTATCCACTAACCAGTCCTAATCTATTAATCCACACCAGTCCTAATCATTAGTCTAGTCCATAACCAGTCCTAATCATTAGTCTAATCCAAAACCATTCCTAATCATTAGTCGTCCATAACCATCCTAACATTAGTCTATCATAACCAGTCCTAATCATTAAGTCTAGTCCATAACCAGCGTCCTAATCATTAGTCTAATCCATAACCAGTATTCCATCCACAATCAGTCCTAATCATAGTCGTCCACAACCAGTCCTAATCATTAGTCTAGTCATAACCAGTCCTATCATTAGTCTAGTCCATAACCATCCTAATCATTAGTCTAGTCCATAACCAGTCCTAATCATTAGTCTAATCCACAACCCGCCTAATCATATTAGTCATACGTCCTAATCATTATCTAATCCAACAGTAACTCCATCCAAACCGTCCTAATCATTGTCTATCCTCACAACTCAGTCCTAATCATTGTCCTATCCATAACCAGTCCTAATCATAGTCTAGTCCATAACCAGTCCTAATCATTAGTCTAGTCCATACCGTCCTAATCATTAGTCTAACTCCACAACTTCCATCCAATTAGCTAGTCCACACAGTCCTATCATTATCTAATCCATAACGTCCTATCATAGTCTAGTCCATAACCAAAGCGCATCCAAAACCAGTCCTAACCATAGTCTAGTCCATAACCAGTAATCCATTTGCAGTTTATCAATATAAGTCCAGCGGCCATGGTTGAGAAGCCATCTTGTAAGTCAAGGATTATTTGGTCCTTAAAGTTATAAATCTATTTTATGGGTAAAGAATTATATTTAAAGGTTGATAAATTCCATTATTGTTCTATGTTTTTGTTAATGAAATGGGACAGATAAATGCTGTGGTTCTCCAAATACCCCCTTTATTTGTATTTTGTGAAGGTAAAAATCACCATACAGTACATTTTTCACTGTACTAAACATTTAATTTGCTTTACCAAGACACCTATGAGTCTAAAGACCTTTCAATTGACATAATTGATTTTGTAAGACAAAATCACTTTTCTGGTTGACCGTATTGATACTGTGATTTAGGATGATTGATTTTGTGATCTGTTCTATGGACAAATTACATTTGTTATCCCCCTTTTTCAGTGCTGATTGATGAATCAATCCTGTGGATGATATAATTACAACCACACAATAACAGGACTAGGAGCATAAAAAAAAAATCAGGTCTCGGCATACGGGGAACCTGTTTTCCAGCACAAAATGTACAAACATCTGATGAATTAAAACAATGACTCCCATCGGGTGATCCTATTTGCAATGTTTCCATTGATATTACCCAAGCATGCTATGCCCAGGTACTAATGCTTAGAATACCCATTAAAGCAGTTTTGTAGTTGTGTATAGTTAGGTCCCCTGGCTGTAAGATGGACACTGGAGAAGTTTGGGAGAAAGTCCAGTAAAAGACAGATAAATGGACGGTTTTTGTGAGGGACAGTTAAAGGACAACTACACAGTAAAATTACAAAGTATTTTGTAGTAGTAGGTAGGATTGATTATGGGAGTAGAGCGCCAGGACATAAAGTTTTCATCTGCTGGTTATTGTCCTGGACTTTCCTGTATTATAGAAGAGCTGAAGCACTCAGCAAGCCTGGCAGAAGAAGTTGTCTGTGGCTCCTCAAGAAAAGAAAAAAGGTACACAATATATATGGGAGGTAGAAATACTGTACCAAAGGCCCCAGGTTGTCTCATTGTCACTTTTTTTTTTACATTATTATTATATTAATATCGTTTTTTTACTTCTATGTAGGAAGGACCTGAAGAGTTGGGTTTTAGACCAATTGGAAGTTCTTATTTCAACAAACATGTTGATTCTTCCGGTGGGTGGATGGATAGAGGCTGCTGGGAAATTATGGCTAATTATTTATCATTTCCAAGCCCTGTACAGAACAAAACCCAGCCGTGTATTTGTGCTGATCAGTGTGAAAGTAACACAAGGTTCACCTCCAGCTGATAATTTAAACCCGTGAAATTAGATTTCTTCAGTTTCATTATGTGATATTTCCAGAACATTGTCTTATGTTGCCCTGTAGGACGGGTTTTGGCGAACAAGTTCCATATGTTCCCTGGAAATGGTGAACCATCCATCCCATGGAATGGTTGGTTTACACAGGTACAATACCGTATATACAAACACGTTCCAATTCCTCCTGTAGCGTTTGTACCAATGGTAGACAACATGGAGGCTACGAGGACATGGCATGGTCCGTGTGACCTATTAAATGGGTTTGAAAATATTTTGATGTCTACAACCTCACTTTAGGTCTCGATCCTTGGAGTAGTTTGGGAAGACTATTTATATATAATATGTGCTTATTAGGTTAAGAATGTAATTAACCTTTAATATGGTTCTTTAGAGGCAAAGCGATAGGTTTTGGGACCCTTAGTCTATAAGGGGATTTGGATTTGATAATATATTCCCATTTACACCCTATAGTTTCCCTATACGGTTGATGGTGTTAGTTATGTTTCAGTTGATATTAGGATTTAAACACTGTCCGCTTCGTAGCAGAAAGGATAAAAATTGTCTAAGATTGCGATTTGTCTGAAACCATTAATATAAAATGGCCGACTGGCGATTACAGGACATGATAAGCGACGGCGTATTTTTATTTATCCGATCAGCAGGAATGATCAGTATTAAGCCGTTTGGCTTATGACGGGGCCGGACTAAATAAAAGCAGAAATTCCATTGCCAGGAAACACAGGATTAAAAACAGATTTTCAGAGGGAAATCATTTCGAAGGATGGTTTAAAGCTACGGAATGTGGATCTTATTGTGTCCAAGGAACATTCTCTTGTGATGTTACAGATTTCTGTTTGTGGGGGATCCTAGTTTCGAATGAAATGCGTCGTATTGAGTCAGCCAATGAGGGATCAACGAGGGATGATGGACGAACTCAAACTATCCAAAAACTCTCAACTAGTTTAGGTTTTCCGAACTCCGCTGACTTAATGTTTGATATTTATAAAAAGATTTGATATTTATCGACTTCTCAAATTGGTAACCCCTCAGATTAACATTTGATTTCTGTAAACCCTCGCATGTGTTGTTCGATTTTGGTAAACTCAAATTTATTTGTAATTAATCCAAACTTTTCAAAACTATTTTTCCCCACTGACTTCAATGGGTTCGTTTCCGAATGTTTACTGAATTTTGGAAATTTGAATTCAACCAATGATTCAACCAATTAGTAGAACCAGCACTGGGCGTGACTAGCTGGGGTCTCTGGGAAATCTCTCGACAATAATTAATGCAAAATCTGAACTATCTCCGGATCCTATTCCCCTTCCAACCAAACCAATTTACCAAAACTCCCCATTACTAATAAGGGAAACCTGGTAGTGGGAAATCAATGAACAACATTATATACTTGGGCTGGTGGCAGACCATCTATCTAATAGATAGAGATGGCCGGTTCGCGGACCCGAACCCGGATCCGCCGCGAATTCTCCCGTCCGCGAACGGCGATTATTCCGGAACTTTCCGGCTTCCGAACTGCGAATTTTATTTTTTATCGAAAATTTTCGAAAATACGAGTATCTCCGTAATTACGGGATCTCGATACTTGCGTGACACGGAAAAAACCGAGATCCTCGTATGGGTAACGATGATTCACGTAATTACGAGGATTCACGTAATTACGAGGATTCGCGTATACAGGGCGAATTAGCTGGAGTGGTGAATTCGTGTAATTTTCAAGACGGAGCAAGCCACATGTATCCAAATTAGCCAATGGCAGCTATCATAGTTATAGAAAGCCTCGTTTTTTACGGAAATCCTCGTTTTTACGGGAATCCTCGTATTTTCGAAAAATACCGTTTTTTTAAGTCACGCTAGCTGACTGTACTTTTTTAGGTATTGTAGGCATTTAATACTGCTTCTAAGCCATTACCCAGTCCCTGAGTGTTAATGTACGTTACCAAGGCTATTTAGACCACTTTTACAATGCGGATTTTGCCGAACTTTCATTTTAATATCGTTTTAACGGGTCCGCTCGCGGGATTTTCGAATTTTTCGGTATTTTTTCGAAAATCGCGCGGTTCCTTCGCTGCCGGACCTATTTTTTCGAAGTTCGGACATCCTCTATAATGTACAATCACTGGGAAGCAGCCGTTGACTTCAATTGGAAGGAATCTGCTCCCCTTTATCGGCCGCTCCTAGCTATGTACACACGTGTGATTTTTCCGGCAAAAGCACCAGACTAAAATCGTACGAGTGTGACATTGTGGTTGGGTGGCGTTGGTGGTCCCAACCTGGTGGATCAACAAACATCTTAAGTGGCCACAAAAATTCTAATTCAGTATGGGCAGTCAATGACCACCTTGTCATCATTGCACGTCTGTATGAGATAGAATCCCCTACTTAGGAAGAGAATTAACTCACGCGATTGGGAGTCAGTTATAAATAAATAGAAAGAAGTTTCATTAAAACCTTTTAAATCTTGAAGTTTTACTGATGGTGGAGAGAAGCTCATGGCCATTGACTCTTCTCATTGATTGGTTGGTGGAGGTTCAGGTTCCTCTTCAAAGGTTTTTGTTCTGTATTGGGGCTCCTGGTATTATCCAATAGCTGCAGTCCCATAAACACAATGGCAGTTAAACGATGTCGGTGGTGTAACATTTACTGGAGTGCTCAGTTTCTCATGTCCTTTGGGCCCACAGTTTAAGTGGATATCCTAACAGGAACAAGACCCTTTTACTAACCACAAGGGGTCTTGTGACCTGCTCTTCACTGTTCCCACAACCTTTGTTCTAGGATTCCCGCTCTCCAGTGTAGGGCTCTCCTGGTCTGACCTGGGGCTCTTATTCATTTTTTCATTGCAGATTCACCTTCTCCAAGGGACCATAAATGTTCCTTTTTACAATGAATGGAGACCCCACACACTGTTCTTATGGCTGTGTATCAGATCAGATTGTGATTAGCATGTACTTGTAATCTATGAAAAATGGCACCAATTCCCCTTAAATCCCCTATAAAAACTATAAGGACTAAATCACCCCTATGAAACTCCCACATATCATAGTCCTCAGCAATCCCAAACCAATAATCACTAGCTACATGGATACCCCTTCCACTGGCGGATTTGAAGTTCCTGACAACTTACGAATGTTTTGGAAACTTAAACTTTTCAGAACTTCAAATATTCTATAAGGAATATAGAAAAAGCGATATTTTGTATGAATATTTGACATTGAATAACCAGCATCCATTGACTTCTATTGATTTCAAATGGAACTCACCAGTTGTCAAATAACCTTGCTATAGTTATCATCTCCACTTGCTATAGTTATCATCTCCACTTGTTATAGTTATTCATTCCCTCCACTTGTTATGGTTATCATCTCCACTTGTTAATGGTATCATCTCCACTTGCTATTGTTATCATCTCCACTTGCTATAGTTATCATTCCACTGCTATAGTTATCATCTCCACTTGTTATAGTTATCATCTCCACTTGTTATAGTGTATCATCTCCACTTGCTATGGTTATCATCTCCACTTGCTATAGTTTATCATCTCCACTGCTATGGTTATCATCTCCACTTGTTATAAGTTATCATCTCCACTGTTATAGTTTCATCCTCCACTTGTTATCTTCATCTCCACTTGTTATAGTTATCATCTCCCTTGTTTATGGTTATCATCTCCACTTGCTATAGTTATCATCTCCACTTGTTATAGTTATCATCTCCCTGTTATAGTTATCATCCCCACTTGTTTAGTTACATCTCCACTTGTTATAGTTATCATCTCCACTTGTTATAGTTATCATCTCCACTTGCTATAGTTATCATCTCACCTTGTTTATAGTGTATCATCTCCACGTACTATAGTTATCATCTCCACTTGTTATAGTTTATCATCTCCACTTGCTAAGTTTATCCATCTCCACTTGTTATAGTTCCATCCCACTCTATTTATCACTACATGCTATAGTTATCATCTCCACTTGTTATTGTTATCATCTCCACTTGCTATAGTTATCATCTCCCTTGTTTATAGTTATCATCTCCACTTGTTATAGTTTATCATCCCCACTTGCATGGTTATCATCTCCACTTGTTATAGTTATCATCTCCACTTGTTATAGTTCTCATCTCCACTTTTATGGTTATCAATCTCCACTTGCTATAGTTATCATCTCCACTTGTTATAGTTATCATCTCCACTTGTTATAGTTATCATCCCCACTTGCTATGGTTATCATCTCCACTTGTTATAGTTATCATCTCCACTTGTTATAGTTTATCATCTCCACGTGCTATAGTTATCATCTCCACGTGCTATAGTTATCATCTCCACTTGCTATAGTTATCATCTCCACTTGCTATAGTTGCATCTCCACTTGTTATAGATTATATCTATCATCCCTTGTTATAGTTATCATCTCCACTTGCTATAGTTATCATCTCCACTTGCTATAGTTATCATCTCCACTTGTTTATAGTTTATCATCTCCACTTGCTATAGTTATCATCTCCACTTGTTATAGTTATCATCTCCACTTGCGATAGTTATCATCCCCCTTGCTATAGTTTATCATCTCCACTTTTATAGTTATCACCTCCACTTGTATATAGTTATCATCTCCACTTGTTATAGTTATCATCTCCACTTGCTATAGTTATCATCCCACTTTTATAAGTTATCATCTCCACTTGTCTATGGTTATCATCTCCACTTGTTTATAGTTATCATCTCCACTGTTATAGTTATCATCTCCACTTTGTTATAGTTATCATCTCCCACTTGTTATGGTTATCATCTCCACTGTTATAGTTATCATCTCCACTTGCTATAGTTATCATCTCCACTTGTTATAGTTATCATCTCCACTTGTTATAGTTATCATCTCCACTTGCTATAGTTATCATCTCCACTTGTTATAGTTATCATCTCCACTTGTTATGGTTATCATCTCCACTTGTTATAGTTATCCCCCCCCCATCATCTCCACTTGCCTCTAGTTATCATCTCCACTTGCCTATAGTTTATCATCTCCACTTGCTATAGTTATCATCTCACTTGCTATAGTTATCATCTCCACTTGCTATAGTTATCATCCCACTTGCTATAGTTATCATCTCCACTTGCTATAGTTATCATCTCCACTTGTTATAGTTTATCATCTGCACTTTTATAGTTATCATCTCCACTTGTTATCGTTATCACTCCACTTGCTATAGTTATCATCTCCACTTGTTAGTTATCATCCTCCACTTTCTCTAGTTATCATCTCCACTTGCTATAGTTTTCATCTCCACTTGCTATAGTTACTCATCCCACTTGCTATAGTTTATCATCTCCACTTGCTATAGTTTATCATCTCCACTTGTTATAGTTATCATCTCCACTTGCTATAGTTATCATCTCCACTTGCTATAGTTATCAATCTCCACTTGCTATTGTTATCATCTCTCCACTTGTTATAGTTATCATTCCACTTGCTATAGTTATCATCTCCACTTGTTATAGTTTATCATCTCCACTTGTTATAGTTATATCTCCACTTGTTTAGTTATCATCTCCACTTGCTATAGTTATCATCTCCACTTGCTATAGTTTATCATCTCCACTTGCTAGTTTTTATCATCTCCACTTGCTATAGTTATCATCTCCACTTGCTATAGTTATCATCTCCACTTGCTATAGTTATCATCTCCACTTGCTATCGTTTCATCTCCACTTGCTATAGTATCATCTCCACTTGTTTAGTTATCATCTCCACTTTGTATATAGTTATCATCTCCACTGCTATAGTTATCATCTCCACTTGCTATAGTTTTCATCTCCACTTTCTATAGTTACATCTCCACTTGTTAAGTTATCATCTCCACTTGTTATAGTTTCATCTCCACTTGTTATAGTTATCATCTCCCACTTGCTATAGTTATCATCTCCACTGTTTATAGTTATCATCTCCACTTGTTATGTTATCATCTCCACTTGCTATAGTTATCACTCTCCACTTGCATAAGTTATCATCTCCACTTGTTATAGTTATCATCTCCACTTGTCTAGTTATCATCTCCCTTGCTATAGTTTTATCATCTCCACTTGCTATAGTTATCATCTCCACTTGCTATAGTTATCATCTCCACTTGCTTATTATCATCTCCACTTGCTATAGTTTCATCTCCACGTGCTTATAGTTATCTCTCCACTTGTATAGTTTATCTCTCCACTTTTTGGTTATCAGCTCCACTTGCTATATTTATCATCTCCACGTGCTATGGTTTTATCATCTCCACTTGCTATAGTTCATCATCTCCACTGTTATGTTATCATCTCCACTTGCTTCCAGTTATCATCTCCACTGTGTCATAGTTATCATCTCCCACTTCGTTATAGTTATCATCTCCACTGCTATAGTATCATCTCCACGTGCTAATTATCATCTCCACTTGCATGTTATCATCTCCCACTTGCTATGGTTTTCATCTCCACTTGCTATAGTTATCATCTCCACGTGATATATTTTTCTCATTCCCACTTGTTTATGTATCATCTCACGTTATAGTTACATCTCCACTGTATAGTTATCATCTCCACGTTGTATAGTTACATATCCCACTTGTTATGTTATCAACTCCACTTGTTTTAGTTATCATCTCCACTGTTATAGTTATCATCTCCACTTGTATATTTTCATCTCCACTTGCTATAGTTTCTCAATCTCCACTTTCTATAGTTATCATCTCCACGTGCTATAGTTATCATCCCACTTGTTATAGTTATCATCTCCACTTGCTTATAGTTATCATCTCCACTTGTTATAGTTATCATCTCCCTTTTATAGTTATCATCTCCACTTGTTTCTCATCATGTTATCATCTCCACTTGCTATAGTTATCATCTCCACGTGCTATAGTTATCATCTCCACTTGCTATAGTTAACATCTCCACTTGCTATTGTTATCATCCTCCACTTGTTATAGTTATCATCTCATTGTTATAGTTTCTCTCACTTGCCTATAGTTTTATCATCTCCACTTGTTATAGTTATCATCTCCACTTGTTATAGTTATCTCTCCACTTGTTTATAGTTTCATCTCCACTTGCTATAGTTATCATCTCCACGTCTATAGTTCTCATCTCCATTGCTATAGTTATCATCTCCACGTGTCTAAGTTATCATCTCCACGTGCTATAGTTATCATCTCCACTTGCTATAGTTTTATCACTCCACTTGCTATGGTTATCATCTCCACTTGCTATAGTTATCATCTCCCTTGTTATAGTTATCATCTCCACTTGTTATAGTTATCATCCTCCACTTGCTATAGTTATCAATCTCCCCACTTGTTTTATAGTTATCTCTCCACTTGCTATAGTTGCATCTCCAACTTACATAGTTATCATCTCACTTGCTATGGGTTATCATCTCCACTTGTTATAGTTATATCTCACTTGTTTTGTTATCATCTCCACTTGCTATAGTTATCATCTCCACTTGCTATAGTTATCATCTCCACTTGTTATAGTTATCATCTCCACTTGTTATGGTTATCATCTCCACTTGTTATAGTTATCATCTCCACTTGTTATAGTTATCATCTCCACGTGCTATAGTTATCATCTCCACTTGCTATAGTTATCATCTCCACTTGCTATGGTTATCATCTCCACTTGTTATAGTTATCATCTCCACTTGTTATAGTTATCAATCTCCCACGTGCTATAGTTATCATCTCCACTTGTTATAGTTATCATCTCCCCTTGCTATATTATCATCTCCACTTGTTTAGTTATCATCATCCACTTGCTATAGTTATCATCTCCACTTGTTATGTTATCATCTCCACTTGTTATAGTTATCATCTCCACTTGCTATAGTTATCATCTCCCCACTTGTTATCGTTATCATCTCCACTTGGTTATAGTTATCATCCTCCACTTGCTATAGTTATCATCTCCACTTGCTATAGTTTCATCTCCACTTGTTATAGTTATCATCTCCACTTGTTTATAGTTTCATCTCCACTTGCTATAGTTACATCTCCACTTGTTTATAGTTTAATCTTCCACTTGTATTTATCACTCCACTGCTATAGTTATCATCTTCCACTTGCTTAGTTATCATCTCACTTGTTAGTTCTCATCTCCACTTGTTATGTTATCATCTCCACTGGCTTATAGTTGACATCTCCACTTGCTATAGTTATCATCTCCACTTGCTATAGTTATCATCTCCACTTGTATAGATAGTTATCATCTCCACGTGCTATATTATCATCTCCACTTGCTATAGTTATCATCTCCACTTGCTATGGTTTATCATCTCCACTTGTTATAGTTATCATCTCCACTTGTTATAGTTATCATCTCCACGTGCTATAGTTATCATCTCCACTTGTTATAGTTATCATCTCCACTTGCTATAGTTATCATCTCCACTTGTTATAGTTATCATCTCCACTTGCTATAGTTATCATCTCCACTTGTTATAGTTATCATCTCCACTTGTTATGGTTATCATCTCCACTTGTTATAGTTATCATCTCCACTTGCTTAATAGTTATCATCTCCACTTGTTATAGTTATCATCTCCACTGTTATAGTTTACATCTCCACTTGCTATAGTTTATCATCTCCACTGTTATAGTTATCATCTCCACTTTTATATTTATCATCTCACTTGCTATAGTTATCATCTCCACTTGCTATAGTTTATCATCTCCACTTGCATAGTTCATCTGTATTTACATCTCCACTTCTATAGTTATCATCTCCACTTGCTAAGTTATCATCTCCACTGTTATAGTTACATCTCCACTTGCTATAGTTATCATCTCCACTTGCTATAGTTATCATCTCCACTGTGCTATGCTCTACATGTTATTCATCTCCACTTGTTAATTCATCTCTACTTGCTGATCAGTTGTATCATCTCCACGTTCTTTTATAGTTAATCATCTCCACTTGCTATAGTTTATCTCTCCCTTTGTTTATCGTTTCATCTCCACTTTGTTATAGTTATCATCTCCACTTGCTATATTTTATCATCTCCACTTGCTATAGTTATCATCTCCACGTGTTTATGTTTATCATCTCCACTTGCTATGGTTATCTCCACTTGCTATAGTTATCATCTCCACTTGTTATAGTTATCACTCCACTTGTTATAGTTATCATCTCCACTTGTTTGAGTTTATCATCTGCACTTGTTATATTATAGTATCGATATACTCCACTTGCTATAGTTTTACTCATCTGACACTTGCTATGTTATCACTGCTCACTTGTAATTATCATCTCCACTTTCTATAGTTATCATCTCCACTTGCTATAGTTATCATCTCCACTTGTATCGACTGTTATCATCTCCCACTGCTTGTTATCATCTCCACTTGTTATGGTTATCATCTGCACTTGTTTAGTTATCATCTCCACTTGCTATGTTTAATCATCTCCACTTGCTATAGTTATCATCTCCACTTGCTATAGTTATCATCTCCACTTGTTATAGTTACATCTCCATCATCTTGCACTTGCTATAGTATCTCTCCACTTGTTATAGTTATCATCTCCATGGTTATCTCTGCACTTTTATAGTTATCATTCATGCTCCACTTGCTATAGCGATGTGGTTATCATCTCCACTTGCTATATTACATCTCCACTTGCTATATTATATCTCGCACTTGCTATCGCTTATCCTCTCAGCTTGCTATAGTTATCAGCTCCACTTGATGGTTATCTCTCAGCTTACTAAGTATAGTCTCTGCTTACTGGTTATCATCTCAGTTAACCAATAAAGGTTAGTAAAGCATTAACATTCATTACATTCTGTGTATTTCAGGTTTTTACACAAAGAATAAAATTGACGTTATAAAGATTTTGTGCTGTTCAGTTCACTTTACATTTTTATAATATTCTTTGTCCATGAATACGGTATAAACAGAAGAAAACATCAGCTCAGGTCTCCACCCCGTTCAGAGCAATTTACCACATTTCTATACAAACAAGCTCTGTGTGAGACATTAAGGTCTGCTGGTAAGAAATAGTACTTGCTATTAACGCTGCACATGGATGAAATGACAAAGTCCCATTTGTGTTACTTTTTAACTCTTGCTATGGCTGTCATAGTATGATGAAGAGTATCCGATTGCTCAATGCCACTTCACCCGACGTGTTTTCCTCACCAGCGTCAGGAACGTTGAATCAGTTTTGAGCCAAATGAATCTCTGATCTTCCTATTTATCACAGCCAATGGATTTATGTTTAATTGGTTCAATAAGTTTATTACAGCACAGCAGGAATGGGTTTATTGTCCTCCAAGCTTCCCTGTATAAAAGATCAATCAACACTGCACTCCCACTGATTAACATTTAAAGCCCAAGTGGTGGATCTTGCCATGTAACCGTTTTAGATTAAAGGGAGACTAAACCTCTCCTGTAAGGTTGTAAATTATTATAAGTAAAATTGCTTATGACCTTTCTGTTTGTAACCCAGACCAAACGTGGCACATCACCGATCAAGGTCCATACCAAACGTGGCACATAACAATCTAGGTCAGACCGAAAAATGCACATGACAGATCTAGGTCCCTACCAAATGTGGCACATGCAGATCTAGGTTCCAGACGAAACGTGGCACTAACAGATCTAGGTCCAACCAATGTGGCACATAACAGATCTAGGTCCAGACCAAACATGGCACATGACAGATCTAGTTCCAGACCAAACGTGGCACATAACAGATCTAGGTCCGGACCAAACGTGGCACATAACAGATCTAGGTCTGGACCAAACGTGGCACATAACAATCCAGGTCCAGACCAAACGTGGCACATAACAGATCTAGTTCTATCCCAAACGTGGCACATTACAGATCTAGGTTCAGACCAAACATGGAACATGACAGATCTAGGTCCAGACCAAACATGGCACATAACAGATCTAGGTCCAGACCAAACATGGCACATGACAGATCTAGGTCAGACCAAACGTGCACTAACCAGATCTAGGTCCAGACCAAACATGGCACATGACAGATCTAGGCCATACCAAACGTGGCACATAACAGATCTAGGTCAGACCAAACATGGCACATGCATATTAGGTCCGACCAAGCAATGGCGATCACATTCTAGGTTCCATACCCAATGTGCACATACAGATCTAGGTCCATACCAACATGGCACATGACCAGATCTATGTCCATACCAAAGTGGTCACATAACAAATCTAGTCCATACCAAACTTGGCAACATACAATCGAGTCCAGACAAAAAACGTTTGGCACTAACGAGGATCTGGGCTAATCAAACGTGGCCACATAACAGATCTAGAGTCCAGACTCAAACATGTCACATAACAGGATTCAGGTCCGGCCAAAGGCATGGCAACATAACGATCTAGGCAGTCAGAGTCAAACGTGGCACATAACAGATGCTAGGTCCAGACCAAAACATGGCACATAACAGATTCTAGGGGTCCAGACCAAACATGTCATAGTGAACAGATCTAGGTCCAGGCCCAACATGGCACAGAACAGATCTAGGTCCATATCAAATGTGGCACATAACCAGATCTGGACAAAAGGCCACATACAGACAGAAGCTACAATCCTTCAAACAAATGCACATAACAGATCTAGGTCCAAGAACCAAACATGCCAAATGACGATCTGGCCTGATCAACGTGGCACATAACAGATCTGGTCCAGACCAAACATGGCAATGACAGATCTAGGTCCTCCAAACGTGGCACACTAAACAGATCTAGGCCAATACAAACATGGCACATGACAGATCTAGTCCATCCAAGCAGGCAATACAGATCTAGGCCAGACCAAACGAGTCACAAACAATCTAGTCAGACCAAACGTGCAACATAACAGTATCTATGTCGGACCCAACGTGGCCACTAACAGATTCTATGGTCCAAGACCAAATTGGCAATGAAATCTAGGTCCCAACCCAAATGTGGCACATAACAATCTAGGTCCAGACCAACAATGGCAGCATGCAGATTCTCAGTCCATACCACGATGCACACTAACAAATCATGGTCCATACCACGTGGCACAGTAACATATCTAGGTCCAGACCAAACGTGGCACATAACAGATCGATAGGTCCAGATAAACGTGGCAACATACAGATCTAGGTCTCAGACCAACAGTCACATAACAATCTAGGTCCAGCAACAGGCACAAACGATCTGGTCCATATCATTGGACCACAGATCTAGGTCCAGACAAAGTGGCACATCACGATCTAGTTCCATACCAAACGATCACATAACAGATATGGTCTCAGACCAAACATGTGCATCATAACATGCTCTAGGTCCAGCACAAACTGTGCACATAACACATCTAGTGCACATACCAAAATGGGCCCATACAGATCGAGTCCATACCAATACAACAGATTGCAGCCAAACTTGCAAACAGATCCTGGTCAGATCAAACGTTGGCACATACACAGATCTAGTGTCAGGCCAAACATGGCACTAACAGATCTAGTCCGATCAAACGTTGGCACTTAACAATCTAGGTCCCAGATCAAACGTGGCACATACATATCTAGGTCCAGCCAAACATGGCACATAACGATCTAGGTCATAACCAAAGCATGCACATAACATCAGGTCCAACGCAAACATGGCACATACAGTCTAGGTCCAGATCAAACGTGGCACATAACTATCTATGTCAGTCAACGGCCCACTAACAGATCTTAGGTCCAGACCCAACATGGCACATAACAGATCTAGGTCAATACCAAACATGCACATACAATCTAGTCCGACCAAACATGTCATATAAACGATCTAGGTCCAGCCCAACATGTCACATAAAGATCTAGTCCAGATCAAACTGTGGCACTACAGATCTAGGTCCCAGTCAACGTGGCACATAACGCTACGGTCCATACCAAACATGCACATAACAATCTAGGTCAATACCAAACATGGCACAACAGATCTAGGTCCAGACCAACATGGCACATAACAGCTAGGTCAGATCAAACGTGCACAAACAGAATTCTAGGTCCAGATCAAACTGTGGCACATAACAGATCTAGGTTCCAGACCAAACATGGCACATAACAGATCTAGGTCAATACCAAACATGGCCACATAACAGATCTAGGTTCAACCAACATGGCACATAACAGATCTATGTCCAGATCAAACGTGGCACATACAGATCTAGTCAGCAGCCAAACATGGCACATAACAGAATCTAGTCCAGACCAAACAATGGCACCTACCAAGATCTGGTCCAGACCAAACATGCGCAATGACAGATCTAGAGTCCAGATCAAAACGTGGCACATAACAGATCTAGGTCCGACCAAACATGTCACATAACAGTACTAGGTCCAGACCAAACAGTTCATATAACAATCTAGGTCAAGACCAAACAGGCAAATGACAGATCTAGGTCCATCAAACGTGGCAAGCATAACATATCTAGGTCCAGACCAAACATGTCCACATAACAGATCTAGGTCCAGACCAAACATGTCATAAACAGATCTAAGCCAGACCAAACATGTGCAATGGACAGATCTAAGGTCCAGATCAAACGTGCCAACCATAACAATTCTAGGTCCAGAACCAAACATGTCCACATACCCGATCTAGGTCCATACCAAACGTGGCACATAACAGATCGTAGGTCAATACCAAACATGGGACTAACAGATCAGGTCCAGCCAAAACATGGTACAATGACAGATCTAGGTCATGACCAAACGTGTCACATAACACGATCTAGTCAGACCAACGTGGCACATAACAATCTAGTCAACAAACATGGCGCATAACAGATATAGGTCCCAGACCAACATTTCATATACAGATCTAGGTCACACCAAACATGGGACATAACAGATCTAGGTCCATGACCAAACATGGGCAAATGAAGATCAGGTCCAGACCAAACGTGGCATCAGATTGGTCCAGACCACGTGCAAGTCAACAGCAACTGGTTCAGCAACTCTAGCAACCCAAATGGCAAATGACAGATCTAGGTCCATACCAAACGTGGCACATAACAGATCTAGTCCAGACCAAACATGGCAAATGACAGATCTATCAGACAAGTGCACGAACAGATCTAGCCAAACCACGTGCACAATTAGCAACAGTTCACTCATAGTGGGTCCCGACCAAACGTGGCACCTAACAGATTAGGTCCAGACCAAAACGTGCACATACAGATATCTAGTCCAGACCAAACGTGGCAACATAACAGATCTAGTCCAGACCAAACTGGCACATAACAGATCTAGGTCCACGGCCAAACTGGCAAACAAACAGATCTAGTCAGCAATTGCACAACACAGTTCATACAACGGACATAGATTGGTCCAACAAGTTGAAATAACAGATGGCAGAATCTTTAATGGCCACCCCCCCTCTTTTCACTGGCAGTACACTGCTCATTATCTCAGTCCAGGCTGTTTTTACTTAAACATTAACACAAAAAAGAACACCAACGTTGTCAGATGGTTCGAGGTTTCTCTCAAACTTTAGATTCTCAAAACTGATTTCAGTGTAACAATAAATCACTTATATGGTTTCTTACATAGAGTACGTTTGTATTTGGACTAGTAACCTCAAACGATCGCAGTGCTTCAGAACATTGCCCTGTAATAACCAATCACGGGTTTCCTAATGTTGATAAGATCACAATTATTTGTAAGATCTCGTCTCAGCCTTTACAATTTGTTTCTCCCCTGATTTTACCTGGATAACACTTCCAATTGTAACCTTCCCCTATTTTATTCCATTTGAATCTGTTTGGGTTCCCTGATCAGACTTTATTTACTGCTCACAAAACCAATTTGTTTGTTTGTCGTTATATAAAAAAGAAAATACCTGCACAGACTCGTTGGATCTGACTGTGGGGACGAAGGTTTTTATAACAACGTTTAGAATAAAGAGTCTGGTTTTATTTTTCTTGGAAGGTTCTTATTATTTTTCCATCTTCCTAGGGGAGCCATTTCATGCTCAGAAAGTCTTTCATTCCGACAGATAACCAGCAGACTGAAAAATAGATCAGAAGTCAGGGATGGAAACATGTAGATACAAAGCAATGATACGACTACTTAACTGCTCTATAAACCATAACTGTTATACTGGAATCTGTTGGGGTTATTAGGGTCTGTTGGCTTGTATATGTTTGCGATCAGTTGGGCTAATTAAGATCCGTACTGGCGTGTGTTTTATGGGTGGGGTAATTCAGTATACCGTTCTATAATTGTTGTAACATGCGTTGGGGTATCAGATACCATATTTGTATATGTTGTATCTGTTGGGGTAAATTAAGATCTGTGGCCATATGTTCTATTGTTTAAGGCAATTAAGTACCATACTGTATATATATTGTATTGGTTAGGGTAATTAGGTTCCATCGATTGTATATGTTGTATCATTTGTTTAAGGTTCATGATGTATGTTGTATCATTTGGGGTAATTAAGTTTCCATGTGTATAATTGTAATCTTGGGTTAATAGGCATGGATGTCATGTGTTTGGGTAATTAAGGTTCCATGATGTATATGTTGTTTATCATTTGGGGTAATTACGGTTTCCATGATGTATATGTTGTATCATTTGGGTAATTAAAGGTCCATCGATGTTATATGGTTGATTCATTTGGGGTAATTAAGGTTCCATATGTACATGTGTTGTATCATGTGGGGTAAATTAAGGTTCCAGAGCTACCTGTTGTGACTTTTGATACTTGGTACTCTGTAACCTGCTTGTATATATCTTGGTGTAAAAGTACCGGTATTGCTTGTGTACTTTGATTAGGTCCCATATTGATATTGTTTCATTCTGAGGTATAAGTCCATACGGTACGTAGCTGGGTCACTTCTCACTGACTCTGCTCCTATATATTGGGGTATAAATACTGTCCTGCTCTTCACTATTTGAACTGGTGTATGTTAGCTTGCGTACTGTTCGTTCGTGGTGAGGATATTTGGGGAACTTAGAATACCGACGTGCTCGTCACTGTCACAGCTTCGTGCAGGTGTGCGGGTCGCCACTAGACTAGGCGTGCGCTCGGCGTAGGTCTATGTGTGCTCGGGGGTGGGGAATTAAGATACTGTCTGTCTATGTGTGTGCTTGTCTGTTCGATCTGTGGTAGTTGGAATTAAGGCTGTCCATGTGGTAGATGTGTAATAGATACTGTACTGTATCGATCATTTGGGGCAATGTTCAAGGTTTGTATCGTTGTGTGTCCATGATGTACATGTTATCATTTGGGGGTAATTTAGGTTTCCATATGTATATGGTTTATCAATTTGGGGAGTAAGTACGGACTTCATTACTGGTAGTCTCCGTGTATGTTAATTTGTGGTACATTAAGAAGTCCCATATGTACTTGTTGTTAATGTCATTGAGTGGTAATTATAGGTACGCCTACCTGTACTTGTATCATTTTGGGATAGATTCATCCACTATATTTATGGGATTACATCGGCACGTATCTTGTGATTGTGTATGATTCGGACTGTTGTGTATATTTGGTCATAAGATACTGTACGTATCTGTGGTATTATTTTGGGTAATTAAGATACTGTACTGTTACTGTTGTATATATTGGGGTAATTAAAGTAGTACGGTATAATTTGTAAGACTGTATGTTCTGTGGTATTATTGGGTAATTATACAGACGTATCTGTGTATCTTTTTCATTTGGGTAATTATAGATACGGTACTGTACATTTTACATTTGGGGTTAAATTAAGGTAGCTTACTGTATCTGTGTATTATTTGGAGGTAATTAAGTACCATACTGTACTGTGTATCATTTTCTGGTATTTATACTGTACTGTACATGTTGTTCATTTGGGTAATTAAGGTAGTGTACTGTATCTGTGGTTTATTTTGGGGTAATTAAGGTTACCATACTGTATCTGTGGTATCATTTTGCGGTAACTATGATACTGTACTGTACATGTTGTATCCATTGGGGTAATTAAGGTAGTTTACTGTATCTGTTGTTTGTCATTAGGTACATACTGTCTGTTGATATTGGTAATTAATGATACTGTACTGTACTGTGTGTATCATTTGGGGTAAGTTAAGTAGTGTACGGTGATCTGTGGTATTATTTGGGGTAATAAGATAACTGTACGAGTACTGTGGTATTGCTTTTGGGGTAATTTAAGATACTGTTACTGTATCTGTGGTAATTATTTGGAATAGGTATATGTTAAGTAATTACGATAGTACTGTATCTGTGGTATTATTTGGGTGTATTAAGATACTGTACTGCTTCTCTGTCGTATATTATTGGGGTAATTAAGATACGGTGAACTGTTATCTGTGGTCTATGATTTTGGGTAATTTAAGATACGTCTCTTGCCGTATTAATTCGGTGGTATTCAAAATCTGTTCTGTGATTTCTCACGTGGATTACTTTTGGATTAATTTATCGTGATGTATCTGTGGTAATTAGTGGGGTATCCTAATTCGAACCCTACTTATGTTGTCCCATTTTGGTAATCTACATAGGTTTACCGTACTGTATAGAGACTGTTAGAACCGATTCCGGCTGTTTACCTATTGATGGCTCTTTAAGGACTTTTAAGGATAAAACCATTAAAGTGTTCTGGAAATGACAATTAGGACCATCGCCAGTTTTCTAACATATGGAAAGGGAAATGCCAGTGGTTCTGGAAAAATCTGTTCCCACAAGCTTGAGGTAGAGATAACAAAATAAGAAAGTAGAAATGATAAATGTCGGATGTCTCGTTGCGATCACATAAATACGCGGGAATCAGCTCATTTACATTGACTTCCCATTACATCTCATCAAGTCATTCAATTTTAGATTCTACCCACACTACGATATGCCCACAGCTAATCAATGGGCCTCATCTGAGGTACTGGTATTGCTTCAACCATAGGAGTGACCACTTAACTACCACACTTCACATACGTGATTGATGTCCTATTGTTTGTGCAAGACAGAAACCCAGCAAGCCTAGTGTTACACTATTACTAGCACTCATCTTTACACTATTGTTTAACTATTGTTACATATTGTTCCATCATTCTTTACACTATTGTTTTAAACTATTGTACTATTTACACTATATTACTGTTACATGAACATCTTTTACATTTTACATATTTAATTTACAACTATTGTTAACACTATTGTTTACACTATTACTTTGTTACATCATTATACTAATCTTTACTATTGTTTAACTATTGTTTACCCTATTATTACCTCCTCTAGATTTAACTAGTTTACACTATTCAACTTACCTGTGTTAAAATATTGTTACTCTATTTGTTACATCATCTTTACACTTTGTTTAAACTATTGTTACACATTATTGTTACAATCATCTTTACACTATTGGTACACTATGTATTCTCGTCTTTACTATTGGTTACACTATATTACATCCTCTTTTACACTTGTGTTAAACTATTGTTACACATTATTACACATCTCTTACACTATTGTTAAGTATTGTTACACTATTATTACATCATCTTTGACACATTGTTAAATTATTGTTACAACTATTTCTATATCATCTTACACTATTGTTATATTACATATTTATTCCTTGTAACTATGTTCAACTCTTATTATTACTTACATTTTACATGTTACATTTATTCATCGATCTTTTTTGTTAAACTATTGTTACACGTATTATATATCATCTTACACGATATTGTTAAACTATTGTTAACTATTTGTTGTCTCTTACTTTAAATCGATGTTACCTATTTAATCATCTTTCTATTTTAAACTATGTGTAGATATCAAACTATCTTACTTTTTACTTACCTCATCTACTTAACTTTACACTTATTCATCTTCCTAGTGTTCAAACTCTTAGTTACAACTATTTATTACATCATCTTTACAACATTGTTCAAATTTCCACTAGTATTATTCGTCTGCACGAATTTGTTACACATCCCTATTATGTCATATTTTACACATTTACTATTTTACACTATTTTTATAAGCTCTCACCTTGCTTAACTATTAGTTACGCTATCATCTCTCATCTTTACACTATTGTTAAACTTTACACTATTTATTACATCATCTTTACACTATTGTTAAACTATTGTTACAGCTATTATTTATATCATCTTTACACTATTGTTTAAACTTATTGTATATTTTAATCATCTACTATTTAACTTGTTACATATACTATTACCTTTATATCATCATCTTTACTACTTTTTAAATCGCGATTTACACTATTATTGCAGCCATCTTTAACACATTGCTTAAACTATTCTCGTTGACACTATTATCAGACATCTTTGCACACTATTTAAACTATTGTTACACTCTTATTCCACTCATCTTTACACTATTGGTTAACATATGTTACACTATTATTACATTCATCTTTACATATTTTAACTATTGTTATACATCTATCACAGTGTTACACTATGTTACTACTAATATTAATACATCCTCTTTACACTATTTCAAACTAACTTCGTTAACACTAGTATCATATTTTAATAATAACATTTATCACTAATGTATGCCACTACATTGTTTAAACTATTTGTTTCTACACGTATTATTACTCATCTTTACATATCTTTCTTAAATTATTGTTTATACTATTATTTCTCTCTTTCACTTTCGTTTAAACTATCGTACAGGTCATTATTACATCATCTTTGTGCACAATTGTTAAACTATCGTTATCACTATTTATTACACATCATTCTTTACACTATTGTTAATTTAAACTTGTTATCTTTATATCCTCTCACTATTGTTAAAACTTTTTACACTCATCTTACATAATTTGTTAAATTCGTTCTAACTATTATTGCATCATCTTTACACAATTGTTAAACTATCGTTACACTATTATTACATCATCTTTCACAATTGTTAAACTATCGTTAACACTATTATAAATTATCTTTACATAATTTTTTAACTATTGTTATACTATTATTGCATCATCTTTCACAATTGTTAACCTTTGTTACAGTAACAACAACACTATTATTACATCAAATCTTACATCATTTTTAAACTACGGTGTTATACGATTTTTTGGTCATCTCATAGCTTTGCATTCTGTCCTAATCATTAGTCTAGTCCATAACCAGTCCTAATCATTAGTCTAATCCATAACCAGTCCTAATCATTCGTCTAGTCCATAACCAGTATGTTCATCCACAACCAGTCCTAATCATTAGTCTAGTCCATAACCAGTCCTAATCATTAGTCTAATCCATAACCAGTCCTAATCATTAGTCTAATCCACAACCAGTCCTAATCATTAGTCTAGTCCATAACCAGTCCTAATCTAACCTAGTCTTAATCCACCCAATTTTTTACAGTCCTAACATTAGTCTTAGGTCCATACAAGTCCTAATCATTAGTCTAATCATAACAGTAATCCATCCACAACCAGTCCTAATCATTAGTCTAGTCCATAACCAGTCCTAATCATTAGTCTAGTCCATAACCAGTCCTAATCATTAGTCTAGTCCACAACCAGTCCTAATCATTAGTCTAATCCATAACCAGTCCTAATCATTAGTCTAGTCCATAACCAGTAAGCGCATCCAAAACCAGTCCTAACCATAAGTCTAGTCCATAACCAGTAAATCCATTTGCAGTTTAATCAATATTAAGTCCAGCTGGCCATGGTTGAGAAGCCATCTTGTAAGTCAAGGATTATTTGGTCCTTAAAGTTATAAATCTATTTTATGGGTAAAGAATTATATTTAAAGGTTGATAAATTCCATTATTGTTCTATGTTATTGTTAATGAAATGGGACAGATAAATGCTGTGGTTCTCCAATATACCCCCTTATTTTGTATTTTGTGAAGGTAAAAATCACCATACAGTACATTTTTCACTGTACTAAAACATTTAATTTGCTTTACCAAGACACCTATGAGTCTAAAGACATTTCAATTGACATAATTGATTTTGTAAGACAAAAATCACTTTTCTGGTTGACCGTATTGATACTGTGATTTAGGATGATTGATTTTGTGATCTGTTCTATGGACAGAATTACATTTGTTATCCCCCTTTTTCAGTGCTGATTGATGAATCAATCCTGTGGATAGATAATAATTTACAACACACAATAACAGGACTAGAGAGCATAAAAAAAAAATCAGGTCTCTGGCATACGGGGAACCTGTTTCCAGCACAAAATGTACAAACATCTGATGAATTAAAATCAATGACTCCCATCGGGTGATCCTATTTGCAATAGTTTTCCATTGATATTACCCAGCATGCTATGCTCCAGGTACTAATGCTTAGAATACCCATTAAAAGCAGTTTTGTAGTTGTGTATAGTTAGGGTCCCATTGGCTGTAAAGATGGACACTGGAGAAGTTTGGGAGAAAGTCCAGTAAAAGAACAGATAAATGGACGGTTTGTGGAGGGACAGTTAAAGGACAACTACACAGTAAAAATTACAAAGTATTTTGTAGTAGTAGGTAGGATTGATTATGGGAGGTAGAGCGCCAGGACATAAAGTTTTCATCTGCTTGGTTATTGTCCTGGACTTTCCTGTATTATAGATAGAGCTGAAGCACTCAGCAAGCCTGGCAGAAGAAGTTGTGCTGTGGCTCCTCACAGAAAATATATTGGGAGGTAGGAAATACTGTACCAAGCCCCAGGTACTTCTCATTTTCACTTTTTTTTTACTATTATTATTATTAATAATATTATTATTATTACTTCTATGTTAGGAAGGAATCCTGAAGAGTTGGGGTTTTAGACCAGATTGGAAGTTCTTATTTCAACCAAACATTGTTGATTCTTCCGGTGGGTGAGATGGATAGAGGCTGCTGGGAAATGTATGGCTAATTAATTTATCATTTCCAAGCCCTGTACAGAACAAAACCCAGCCGTGTATTTTGTGCTGATCAGTGTGAAAGTAACACAAGGTTCACACTCCAGCTGATAATTTAAACCCAGTGAAATTAGATTCTTCAGTTTCATTATGTGATATTTCCAGAACATTGTCCTTATGTTGCCCTGTAGGACGGGTTTTGGCGAACAAGTTCCATATGTCCCTGGAAATGGTGAAACCATCATATCCCATGGAATGGTTGGTTTACACAGGGTACAATACCGTATATACAAACACGTTCCAATTCCTCCTGTAGCGTTTGTACCAATGGTAGACAACATGGAGGCTACGAGGACATGGCATGGTCCGTGTGACCTATTAAATGGGTTGAAAATATGTTTGATGTCTACAGCTCAGCTTTAGGTCTCGATCCTTGGAGTAGTTTGGGAAGACTATTTATAATATAATAATGTGCTTATTAGGTTAAAGAATGTAATTATCCTTTAATATGGTTCTTAGAGGCAAAGCGATAGGTTTGGGACCTTAGTCAATAAGGGGGATTTGGATTTGATAATATATTCCATTTACACCCTATAGTTTCCCTATACGGTTGATGGTGTTAGTTATTTTCAGTTGATATTAGGATTTAAACACTGTCGCTTCGTAGCAGGAAAGGATAATAAATTGTCTAAGAACTTGCGATGTCTGAAACCATTAATATAAAAATGGCCGACTGGCGATATACAGGACAGTGATAAGCGACGGCGTATTTTATTTATCCGATCAGCAGGAATGATCAGTATTAAGCCGTTTGGCTTATGACGGGCCGGACTAAATAAAAGCAGAAATTCCATTTGCCAGGAACACAGGATTAAAAACAGATTTAGAGGGAAATATCATTTCGAAGGATGGTTTAAAGCTACGGGATGTGGATCTTATTGTGTCCAAGGAACATTCTCTTGTGATGTTACAGATTTCTGTTTGTGGGGATCCTAGTTTCGAATGAAATGCGTCGTATTGAGTCAGCCAATGAGGGATCAACGAGGGATGATGGACGAACTCAAACTATCCAAAAACTTCAAACTAGTTTAGGTTTTCCGAACTCGCTGACTTAATTTTGATATTTATAAAAAGATTTGATATTTATCGACTTCTCAAATTGGTAACCCTCAGATTTAACATTTGATTTCTGTAACCCTCGAATGTGTTGTTCGATTTTGGTAAATCTCAAATTTTATTTGTAATTAATCCAAACTTTTCAAACTATTTTCTCCCACTGACTTCAATGGGTTCGTTTCCGAATGTTTACTGAATTTTGGAAATTTGAATTCAACCAATGATTCAACCAATTAGTAGGAACCAGCACTGGGCGTGACTAGCTGGGGTCTCCTGGGAAATCTTCAGACAATAATTAATGCAAAATCTGGAACTATCTCCGGATCCTATTCCACCTTCCAACCAAACCCAATTTACCAAAACTCCCCATTACTAATGATAAGGGAAACCATGGTAGTGGGAAATCAATGAACAACATTATAGACTTGGGCTGGGTGCAGGACCATCTATCTAATAGACTAGAGATGGCCGGTTCGCGGACCCGAACCCGGATCCGCCGCGAATTTCTCCCGTCCGCGAACGGCGGATTATTCCGGACTTTCCGGACTTCCGAACTGCGAATTTTATTTTTTACGAAAATTTTCGAAAATACGAGTATCTCCGTAATTACGAGGATCTACGATACTTGCGGGACACGGAAAAACCGAAGATCCTCGTAATTACGAGGATTCACGTAATTACGAGGATTCACGTAATTACGAGGATTCGCGTAATTACGAGGATTCGCGGAATTACGAGTAATTCGTGTAAATTTTCAAGACGGAGCAAGCCACATGATCCAAATTAGCCAATGGCAGCTATCATAGTTATAGAAAGCCTCGTTTTTTTACGGAAATCCTCGTTTTTACGGGAATCCTCGTATTTTCGAAAAATACCGTTTTTTTAAAGTCACGCTAGCGGACTGTACTTTTTAGGTATTGTAGGCATTTATACGTGCTTCTAAGGCCATTACCCAGGTCCCTGAGTGGTTAAGTGTACGTTACCAAGGCTATTTAGACCACTTTTAATGCGGATTTTGCCGAACTTTCATTTTAATACGTTTTAACGGGTCCGCTCGCGGATTTTCGAATTTTCGGATTTTTTCGAAAATCCGCGGATCCTTGCGCGGACCGGATTTTTCGAAGTTCGGACATCTCTATAATAGACAATCACTGGGGAATGCAGCCGTTGACTTCAATTGGAAGGAATCTGCTCCCCCTATCGGCGCTCCTAGCTATGTACACACGTGTGATTTTTCCGGCAAAAGCACCAGACTAAAATCGTACGAGTGTGGACATTTGGTTGGGTGGCGTTGGTGGTCCAACCTGGTGGATCAACAAACATCTTAAGTGGCCACAAAAATTCTAATTCAGTATGGGCAGTCAATGACCACCTGTTCATCATTGCACGTCTGTATGAGATAGAATCCCCATCTTAGGAAGAGAATTAACTCACGCGATGGGAGCAGTTTATAAATAAATAGAAAGAAGTTTCATTGAAACCTTTGAAAATCTTGAAGTTTTACTGATGGTGGAGAGAAGCTCATGGCCATTGACTCTTCTCATTGTATTGGTTGAGTGGAGGTTCAAGGTTCCTCTCTAAAGGTTTTTGTTCTGTATTTGGGGGCTCCTGTTATTATCCAATAGGCTGCAGTCCCATAAAACACAATGGCAGTTAAACGATGTCGGTGGTGTAACATTTACTGGAGTGCTCAGTTTCTCATGTCCTTTGGGCCCCAGTTAAAGTGGATCCTTACAGGGAACAAAGACCCTTTTACTAAACACAAGTGGGTCTTGTGACCTGCTCTTCACATGTTCCCACAATCCTTTGTTCTAGGATTCCGCTCTCCAGTGTAGGGCTCTCCTGGTCTGACCTGGGGCTCTTATTCATTTCATTGCAGATTCACCTTCTCCAAGGGACCATAAATGTTCCCTTTTTACAATGAATGGAGACCCCACACACTTGTTCTTATGGCTGTGTATCAGATCAGATTGTGATTAGCATGTACTTGTAATCTAATGAAAAATGGCACCAATCCCCCTTAAAATCCCTCTATAAAAACTAGTAAGGACTAAATCACCCCTATGAAACTCCCACATATCATAGTCCTACAGCAATCAGGCCAAACAATAATCACTAGCTACATGGATAACCCTTCCACTGGCGGATTTGAAGTTCTGACAAACTTTACGAATGTTTTGAAACTTTAAACTTTTCAGAACTTCAAAATATTCTATAAGGAATATAGAAAAAGCGATAATTTGTATGAAATATTTGACATTGAATAACCAGCATCCATTGACTTCTATTGATTTCAGAATGGAACTCACCAGTTGTCAAATAACCTTGCTATAGTTATCATCTCCACTTGCTATAGTTATCATCTCCACTTGTTATAGTTATCATCTCCACTTGCTATAGTTATCATCTCCACTTGCTATAGTTATCATCTCCACTTGTTATAGTTATCATCTCCACTTGCTATAGTTATCATCTCCACTTGCTATAGTTATCATCTCCACTTGCTATAGTTATCATCTCCACTTGCTATAGTTATCATCTCCACTTGCTATAGTTATCATCTCCACTTGCTATAGTTATCTCCACTTGCTATGGTTATCCTCTCAGCTTGCTATAGTTATCAGCTCCACTTGATATGGTTATACTCTCAGCTTACTATAGTTATAGTCTCTGCTTACTATGGTTATCATCTCAGTTAACCAATAAAGGTTAGTAAAGCATTAACATTCATTACATTCTGTGTATTTCAGGTTTTTACACAAAGAATAAAATTGACGTTATAAAGATTTTGTGCTGTTCAGTTCACTTTACATTTTTATAATATTCTTTGTCCCATGAAATACGGTATAAACAGAAGAAAACATCAGCTCAGGTCTCCACCCCGGTTCAGAGCAATTTACCACATTTCTATACAAACAAGCTCTGTGTGAGACATTAATGGTCTGCTGGTAAGAAATAGTAATTGCTATTAACGCTGCACATGGATGAAATGACAAAGTCCATTTTGTGTTACTTTGTAACTCTTGCTATGGCTGTCATAGTATGATGAAGAGTATCCGATTGCTCAGATGCCACTTCACCCGACGTGTTTCCTCACCAAGCGTCAGGAACGTTGAATCAGTTTTGAGCCAAATGAATCTCTGATCTTCCTATTTATCAACAGCCAATGGATTTATTGTTTAATTGGTTCAAATAAGTTTATTACAGCACAGCAGGAAATGGGTTATATTGTCTCCAAGCTTCCCTTGTATAAAAGATCAAATCAAACACGTCACTCCCACTGATTAACATTTAAAGCCCAAGGGTGGATCTTGCCATGTAACCGTTTTAGATTAAAGGGAGACTAAACCTCTCCTGTAAAGGTTGTAAATTATATATAAGATAAAATGCTTATGACCTTTCTGTTGTAACCCAGACCAAACGTGGCACATCACAGATCTAGGTCCAGACCAAACGTGGCACATAACAGATCTAGGTCCAGACCAAACATGGCACATGACAGATCTAGGTCCAGACCAAACGTGGCACATAACAGATCTAGGTCCAGACCAAACATGGCACATGACAGATCTAGGTCCAGAACCAACATTGCACATGAAGATCTAGTTTCCGAGACCAAACGTGGCCCATAACAGAATCTAGGCTAGGTTCAGGACCAAACTTGCACATAACATATCTAGTTCTGGACCAAACGTCACATAACAGATCTCGATCGAGACCAAACGATGGCACAATGACAGATCTAGGTCAATCCAAACGTGCACTTACAGATTAGGTTGCGACCAACACTGGACACATGACAAGTATCTCGCTCAACCAAACGTGGCACATACTAGATGCTAGGTCCAGACCAAACACTGGCACTGACAATCTAGGTCCCAACCACTAGGCAATAACAGATCTAGGTCCAGACCAAACCGGGATCTCATAGGACAGATCGATGTTCCAAGCACAAACGTGTGGCACATAACATCTAGGTCCATGGACCACACCTGGCCCATACAGAGTCTGTTTCCACGACTCAATCAGTAGGCAGCATGAATGATCTAGGTGCCATACCAAATGTGGGCACATAAAAATCTGCAGGACAGGCGACAACATGCACATGACAGATGCTAGGTCCCATTACCAAAGGGGCACATAACAACAAGACATCATACGTCCATTACCAAACTGGCACATATCAGATCTAGGTGCCAGACCAAACTGGCACAATAACAGGCAGCTCAGGTCCACATCAAACGGGGCACATAACATATCTAGGTCCCAGACCAAACATACACACATAACAGATCGAGGTCCGTCCAACATGGCCAGTCATTCCATAAACCATCTCTTCAGACCGTCCCTACAGATCACACCAAACTGTTATAACAAGCTAGTCCACACGTCACACATATCTAGTCCCGACAAGCGTGCCATACAGATCTCGTCCTACACAGGGCTAACAGATCTAGGTCCAGACCAAACATGTGCAATGACAGATCTGGGTAGATAAGTTGCACATAACGTCCACCAAACATGGCACCATAACAGATCTAGGTCCATGATCAAATGTGGCACTAACAGATCTAGGTTCAGAGCCAAACATGGCACATAACAGATCTAGGTCAGCCAAATGACATACCTATAAACCAAATGGCACATAACAGAATCTAGAGTCCGACCAACATGGCAAATGACAGATCTGGGTCCAGATCAAACGTGGCACATAACAGATCTAGGTCCAGACCAAACATGGCACATGACAGATCTAGGTCCATACCAAACGTGGCACATAACAGATCTAGGTCCAGACCAAACATGGCACATGACAGATCTAGGTCCATACCAAACGTGGCACATAACAGATCTAGGTCCAGACCAAACATGGCACATGACAGATCTAGGTCCAGACCAAGCATGGCAGATAACAGATCTAGGTCCAGACCAAACGAGTCACATAACAGATCTAGGTCCAGACCAAACGTGGCACATAACAGATCTAGGTCTGGACCAAACGTGGCACATAACAGATCTAGGTCCAGACCAAATGTGGCACATGACAGATCTAGGTCCATACCAAATGTGGCACATAACAGATCTAGGTCCAGACCAAACATGGCACATGACAGATCTAGGTCCATACCAAAGTGGCACATAACAAATCTAGGTCCATACCAAACGTGGCACATAACAGATCTAGGTCCAGACCAAACGTGGCACATAACAGATCTAGGTCCAGATCAAACGTGGCACATAACAGATCTAGGTCCAGACCAAACATGTCACATAACAGATCTAGGTCCAGGCCAAACATGGCACATAACAGATCTAGGTCCAGATCAAACGTGGCACATAACAGATCTAGGTCCAGACCAAACGTGGCACATAACAGATCTAGGTCCAGACCAAACATGTCATATAACAGATCTAGGTCCAGGCCAAACATGGCACATAACAGATCTAGGTCCAGATCAAATGTGGCACATAACAGATCTAGGTCCATACCAAACATGGCACATAACAGATCTAGGTCCAGACCAAACATGGCAAATGACAGATCTGGGTCCAGATCAAACGTGGCACATAACAGATCTAGGTCCAGGCCAAACATGGCACATAACAGATCTAGGTCCAGATCAAACGTGGCACTTAACAGATCTAGGTCCAGATCAAACGTGGCACATAACAGATCTAGGTCCAGGCCAAACATGGCACATAACAGATCTAGGTCAATACCAAACATGGCACATAACAGATCTAGGTCCAGACCAAACATGGCACATAACAGATCTAGGTCCAGATCAAACGTGGCACATAACAGATCATAATTACTTATATATTGGTTATTAGTTACATATAGATGTAGGAGACGTGATTACTTATATATTGGTTTAGTTACATATAGATGTAGGAGACATAATTACTTATATATTGGTTATTAGTTACATATAGATGTAGGAGACAGATTACTTATATATTGTTATTAGTTACATATAGATGTAGGAGACATAATTACTTATATATTGGTTATTAGTTACCTATAGATGTAGGAGAAGTGATTACTTATATATTGGTTATTAGTTACATAAGAGAGGAGACAAATACTATATATTGGTTATTAGTTACATAGATGTAGGAGACATATTACTTATATATGGTTAGTTACATTAAGATGTAGGAGACATTTATTATATATTGGTTATTAGTTACATATAGAGTTAGGAGACTTTACTTATATATTGGTTATTAGTTACATATAGATGTAGGAGACATAATTACTTATATATTGGTTATTGTTACATATAGATGTAGGAGACATATTACTTATATATGGGTTATTAGTTACATATAGATGTAGGAGACATAATTACTTATATTTGGTTATTAGTTACATATAGATGTAGGAGACATATTACTTATATATTGGTTATTAGTTACATATAGATGTAGGAGACATAATTACTTATATATTGGTTATTATTTACATATAGATGTAGGAGACATAATTACTTATATATTGGTTATTAGTTACATATAGATGTAGGAGACATGATTACTTATATATTGGTTATTAGTTACATATAGATGTAGGAGACATAATTACTAATAATTGGTTTTAGTTCATATAGATGTAGGAGACATAATTACTTATATATTGGTTATTAGTTACATATAGATGTAGGAGACATGATTACTTATATATTGGTTATTAGTTACATATGGATGTAGGAGATGATTACTTATATTGGTTATTAGTTACATATAGATGTAGGAGACATGATTACTTATATATTGGTTATTAGTTACATATAGATGTGGAGACATAATTACTTATATATTGGTTATTAGTTACCTATAGATGTAGGAGACATAATTACTTATATATTGGTTATTAGTTACATATAGATGTAGGAGACATAATTACTTATATATTGGTTATTAGTTACATATAGATGTAGGAGAAGTGATTACTTATATATTGGTTATTAGTTACATATAATGTAGGAGACATAATTACTTAAATATTGGTTATTAGTTACATATAGATGTAGGAGACATAATTACTTATATATTGGTTATTAGTTACATATAGATGTAGGAGACATAATTACTTATATTTTGGTTATTAGTTACATATGGATGTAGGAGACATAATTACTTATATATTGGTTATTAGTTACATATAGATGTAGGAGACGTGAGTGAGTATTATATATGGTAATAGTTACATATAGATGTAGGAGATGCATTACGTATATATTGGTTATTAGTTACCTATAGAGTAGGAGACAGTATACTTATATAGTTGGTTATTGTTACTATAGATGTAGGAGACATAATTACTTATATATTGGTTATTAGTTCAATATAGATGTAGGAGACATATTACTTCATATTGGTTTAGTTACATATAGATGTAGGAGACATAATTACTATATATTGGTTATTAGTTAACTATAGATGTAGGAGACATATTACTATATATTGGTTATTAGTTACATATAGAGGATGGGAAGCATGATTACTTTATATTGGTTATTAGTACATAGAGAGTAGGAGACATAATTACTTATATTTGGTATTAGTTACTATAGATGTAGGAGACATGATTACTTATATATTGGTTATTAGTACATATATGTAGGAGAATAATTACTTATATATGGTTATTAGTTACATATAGATGTAGGAGATGAATTACTTATATTGGTTATATTACATATAGATTAGGAGACATAATTACTATTTGGATTAGTTACATATAGATGTAGGAGACATGATACTTATATATTGGTTATTAGTTACATATAGGTAGGAGACATAATTACTTATATATTGGTTATTAGTTACATATGATGAGGAGATGATTACTTAATATGGTATTAGTTACTATAGATGTAGGAGAAATTACTTATATATTGGTTATTAGTTACATATAGATGTAGGGACATAATTACTTAATATTGGTTATTAGTTACATATAGATGTAGGAGACAGTGATATTACTTATATTGGTTATTAGTTACATATAGATGTATAGGAGGACATATACTTATATATTGGTTATTAGTTACCATAGATGTAGGAGACATAATTACTTAATATTGGTTATTAGTTACATATAGATGTAGGAGACATAATTACTTATACTTGGTTATTAGTAATATAGATGTAGAGAAGAATTATTATATATGGTTATTAGTTACATATAGATGTAGAGACATAATTACTTATATATTGGTTATTAGTTACATATAGATGTAGGAGACATAATTACTTAATATTGGTTATTAGTTAATAGTGTAGCGAGTGATTACTTATATATTGGTTAGTAGTTACATATAGATGTAGGAGACATAATTTACTTATATATTGGTTATTAGTTACATAGATGTAGGAGACTATTACTTATATATTGGTTATTAGTTACATATAGAGTAGGAGAAGTAATTACTTATATATTGGTTATTAGTTACATATAGATGTAGAGAACATATTACTTATATATTGGTTATTATTACATTAGATGTAGGAGAATAATTATTATATATGTTTGTTACAATAGATGTAGGAGACATATTATTATATTTGTTATTATTACATATAGATGTAGGAACATAATTACTATATTTGGTTATTAGTTACATATAGATGTAGGAGACATGATTACTTATATATTGGTATTTAGTTAATATAGATGTAGGGGAGACATAATTACTTATATGATTGGTTATTAGTTACATATAGATGTAGGGACATTAATTACTTATATATTGGTATTAGTTAAATAGATGTAGGAGACAGTAGATTACTTATATTGGTTATTAGTTACATATAGATGAGTAGGAGATAATTTACTTATATATTGGTTATTAGTTACATATAGATGTAGGAGAATGATTACTTATATGTTTTAGTTAATATAGTGTAGAGTGGATTCATATTATTGTTATTAGTTACTATAGATGTAGGATACATAAGTCTATTATATTGGTATTGTTACATATAGATGTAGGTAGACATAATTACTTACTTATTTGGTTTAGTGTTACATATAGATGTAGGAAGAATGATTACTTATATATTGGTTATTAGTTACATATAGATGTAGGGATGGGATACTTATAATGGTTATTAGTACCTATAGATGTAGGAGACATAATTACTTATATATTGGTTATTAGTTACATATAGATGTAGGATGTACATTAATTACATTAGATATATGGTTATGTTACATATAGAGGTAGGAGACATTAATTACTTTATATTGGTATTAGTTACAATAGATGTAGGAACATAATTACTATATATGTTATTATTACATATAGAGTAGTGGACATATTACTTATATATTGGTATTAGTACATATAGATGTAGGAGACATATTACTTATATATTGGGTTATAGTTACCTATAGATGTAGGAGACTATTACTTATATATTGGTTATTATACATATAGTGTAGGATGACATAATTACTTATATCTTGGTTATTAGTTACATATAGATGTAGGAGACATGAGATATACTATTATGGTGGTTATATATTAAATATAGATGTAGGAGACATAATTAGTTATATGTGTGTATAGTAGTTACAATAGAGGGAGGAGAAATGATACTTATATATTGGTTTGTTACATATAGATGTGGAGACATATATTACTTTACTAATTGGTTATTAGTTACATAAGATGTAGAGAAAATTAATTACTTATATATTGGTTATATAGTTACATATAGATGTAGGAGACATAATTACTTATATATTGGTTTAGTTAACATATAGAGGTAGGAGACATAATTACTTATATATTGGTATAGTTACATATAGATGTAGGAGACATAATTACTGATATTTGGTTATTAGTTACAATAGATGTAGGAGAAGTGAATTACTTATATATGTTTATTAGTTACATATAGATGTAGGAGATGGATTACTTATATTGGTATAGTTACCTATAGATGTAGGAACATAATTACTTATATATTGGTTATTAGGTTACTATAGATTAGGAGAACATAATTACTTATATATTGTTATTAGTTAAATATAGATGTAGGAGACATAATTAATTATAATTGGGTATTAGTTCCATATAGATGTAGGAGACATAATTACTTATTATGGTTATTAGTCAAGATGTGGGAACATAATTACTTATATATGGTTATTAGTTACATATCGATGTAGGGACACATATAATACTTATATATTGGTTATTAAGTTACATATAGATGTAGGAGACATTACTTATATATGGGTTAGTTACATTAGATGTAGGGACCATTAATAACTTATATATTGGTTATTAGTTACATTAGAAGTAGGAGACATAATTACTTAAATTGGTAGTAGTTACAGTATAGATGTACGGAGAGTGATTACTTATATATTGGTTTATAGTTACCTTAGATGTAGGAGAAATAATACAGTATATTGGTTATAGTTACATAGATGTAGGAGACATGATTACTTTATATTGGTTATTAGTTACATATAGATGTAGGAGACATTTAATGACTTATATATTGGTTATTAGTTTACCTATAGAGGTAGGAGAATGATTACTTATATATTGGTTTATTAATTACATATAGATGTAGGGACATTAATTACTTAATATTGGTTATATTAGTTACATATAGATGTAGAGGACACTGATTACTTATATATTGGTTTAGTTACATATAGATGTAGGAGACATAATTACTTATATGTTGGTTATTAGTTACATATAGATGTAGGAGAATGATTACTTATATATTGGTTATTAGTTACATATAGATGTAGGAGACATAATACATTATTAGTATTGGTTATTACGTTACATATGAGTGTAGGAGACATAATTACTTATATATTGGTTATTAGTACATAGATGAGGAGAGATATACTTATATTTGGTTATTAGGTATATATAGATGTAGGAGACATAATTACTTATATATGGTTATTAGTTACAATAGAGTGTAGAGACATTAATTACTTATATATTGTTATTAGTTACATATGAGTAGGAGGAATGATTACTTATATTGGTTTATAGTTAATATAGATGTTAGAGATAGGGATTACTATATATTGGTATAGTTACCTATAGATGTAGGGGAGCATTTTTTTTAACTTATATATGGTATTAGTTACATATAGATTGGTAGGAGACATAATTACTTAGATATTGGTTATTAGGTAATATAGATGTAGGAGACGTGATTACTTATAATTTGGTTATAGTTACATATAGATGTAGGAGACATAACTTACTATATATTTGGGATATCTTAGTTACATTTAGATGTAGGAGACATAATTACTATATATTGGTTATTAGTTACATATAGATGTAGGAGACATACTTACTTATATATTGGTATTACGTTATCATAGAGCGATGTAGGAGACAATAATACTTATAATCTAAGGGTTATTAGTTACATATAGATGGAGGAGAACATAATATACTATATATTGGTTATTAGTTAAATATAGATGTAGGAGCATAATTACTTACATATTGGTATTCGTTACATATAGATGTGGAGATGGAAGCAGTGAATATATATGGTTATTAGTTAAATAAGATTGTAGGGACATAATTACTATATATGGTAATAGTTACAGATAGATGTAGGAGAAGTGATTACTTATTGTGGGATAATAGTAAGAAGAGGAGGAGACAGGTATTATATATTGGTTATTAGTTACATCTAGATGTAGGAGACCTAATTACTTATATATTGGTATTAGTACATATAGTGTAGAGAAAGAAGTGATTACTTAATGTTGGTTATTAGTTATATAGATGTAGGAGACAATAATACTTATATATGTTATTAGGTACATAGATGTAGGAGACATAATTACTATATTTTGGTTATTAGTTACATATGGATGTAGGAGACATAATTACTTATATTGGTATTAGTTACATATTAGATGTGGAGCATAATTAATTATATATTAGTTGGTGTCATATAGATGCAGGAGATGTGATTACATTAAATCAGCTATAACTATTTATATTATCCCTGGGAAGCAGCTTTCAAACTCTTAGATGCTAATCGGTGTATAGGACATCTGATATAGAAAATGATTGCAAGAATGGTGAAATGATTGGGGTCGGGGGCGTGGGCCAATAGGGTGCACTTGCTCCACAAGCGCTTTGAAGCAACGATGGGCTGTGGGTGTGTACTGGCAACAACATGAAACCAACTTCTTAGGTTTAACAGAATTACTACATGTACTAAATGCAACTTACTAGAGAAGAATCTTACAAGGTATAGGTGTTCTGGGGAAACACACTGATAGAATCCATTTTTCTCCACAGCCAATTATCTTTTTCCTTCTATTTGTGACTTCCTAGTGTAATAATAGTGTAACAATTGTGTAAAGATGATGTTGTAACATAGTGTGTCATGATAGTTTAAAAAAAATTATGTAAAGATGATGTATGATATAGGGTAAACAATTAGTTTAAACAATTGTGCAAGATGATGTAATTAGTTGTACGATAGTTTAACAATGGTGTTAAAGAGATGCAATCATAGGGATAAACAATTAGTGTTAAGATTAATTAAAGATGATGTATAATAGTGTGGTAACGTAGTTAGTTTAACAATTGTGCAAAAATGATGGTAAATAATAGTTGTAACGATATTAGGTTTAACAATTTGTGTTAAGATGCATTGCAATAATAGATATAACAATAAGTGTAAAAAATTATGTAAAGATGATGATAAAATTAGTGTTTAACGATAGTCGTTAACAATAGTGTAAAGATGATGTAATAATAGTGTAACAATAGTGTAAAGATGATGTAATAATAGTGTAACAATAGTTTAATAATTGTGCAAAGATGATGTAATAATAGTGTAACAATAGTTTAACAATTGTGTAAAGATGATGCAATAATAGTATAACAATAGTTTAAAAATATGATAAAGATAATTAATAATAGTGTTGTAACGAAATAGTTTAACCAATTGTGCAAAGGATGATGTAATAATAGTGTACGAAGTTTAACAAATGTTAAAAGATGTGCAATAATAGTATAACGATAGTTAAAAAAATTATGTAAATGATGTAATGTTAATAGTGTAAATGTGTTTTAAATAGTATAATCTAACAATAGTGTAAACGAGTCAAAGTGTAACGTAGTTCAATTGCAAGATAGTAATATGTAACATATTACAATGTGGTGTAAAAGAGCCATAATAGATAAAAGTTTTTAAATATTAAGATGGATGAAATAATAGGAACGGTACGATAGTTTAACAATTGTGCAAAGATGATGCTAATAATAGTGTTACAACCGATAGTTAACAAATTGTTGTAAAGATGATGCAATAATAGTGGATAACATAAGTTTAAAAATTGATTAACGGATAGTGTAATAAGTAAGTGTAACGATAGTTAACAAGTGTGCAAAGATGATGCAAATAATAGTATAAACAATAGTTTAAAAAATTATGTAAACGATGATGATGTAATAATAAGTGTACAGATGTGAACAATGTGTAAAGATGATTGTAATAATAGTTGAACGATTTAGTTAACAATTGATGTAAAGATGATGTAATAATAGTGTAACAATAGTTTAACAATAGTGTGAAGATGATGTAATAATAGTGTAACAACTAGTTGTAACAATTGTGTAAAGATGATGCAATAATAGTGTAATGATAGTTTAACAATTATGTTAAAGATGATATAATAAAGTGTAACAATATTTTAACAATAGTGTAAAGATGATGTAATAATAGTGTAACAATAGTTTAACAATAGTGTAAAGATGATATAATAATAGTGTAACAATAGTTTAACAATAGTGTAAAAGATATGTATAAAGTAGTGTAACAATAGTTAAAGATGATGGATGTAATAATAGTGTAACAATAGTTTAACAATAGTGTAAGATGATATAATAAAGTGTAACAATAGTTTAAAACAAGTGTAAAGATGATATAAAAGTGTAACAATAGTTAACATATTAAATGATTAAAAATAGTGTAACAATGTTTAACAATAGTGTAAAGATGATGTAATAATAGTATAACAATAGTTTAACAATAGTGTAAAGATGATATAATAATAGTGTAACAATAGTTTAACAATAGTGTAAGATGATGTAATAATAGTGTAACAATAGTTTAACAATAGTGTAAAGATGATATAATAATAGTGTAACAATAGTTTAACAATAGTGTAAAGATGATGTAATAATAGTGTAACAATAGTTTAACAATAGTGTAAAGAAAGATGTGTAAATAATAGGTGTAACAAGAAGTTTAACAATAGTGTAAAGAGGATGTAATAATAGTGTAACAATAGTTTAAAGACGATGTAATAATAGTGTAACAATAGTGTAAAGATGATGTAACAATAATGTAACAATAGTTTAACAATAGTGTAAAGATGATGTAACAATAGAGTAACAATATTTTAACAATAGTGTAAAGATGATGTAATAATAGTGTAACACTAGTTTAACAATAGTGTAAAAGATGATGTAATAATAGTGTAACAATAGTTTAACAATAGTGTAAAGATTATGTAATAATAGTGTAACAATAGTTGTAAAGATGATGTAACAATAGTGTAACAATAGTTTAACAATAGTGTAAAGATGATGTAACAATAGTGTAACAATAGTTTAACAATAGTGTAAAGATGATGTAACAATAGTGTAACAATAGTTTAACAATAGTGTAAAGATGATGTAATAATAGTGTAACACTAGGCTTGCTGGGTTTCTTGTCTTGCACAAACAATAGGACATCAATCACGTATGTGAAAGGTGTGGTTAGTTAATGTGTGTCACTCCTATGGTGAAGCAATACCAGTACCATCAGATGAGGCCCATTGATTAGCTGTGGGATATCGTAGTGTGGGTAGAATCTAAATTGAATGACTTTGATCTGTAATGGGAAGTTACAATGTAAATGGAGCTGATTCCCGCAGTATTTAATGTGATCGCAACGAGACATCCGACATTTATCATTTCTACTTTCTTCTTTTTTATTCTCTACCCTCAAGCGTTGGAACAGATTTTTCTCCAGAATCCACTGGCATTTCCCCTTTCCATATGTTAGAACTGGCGATGTCCATACATTTCATTTCCACTTTAATGGTTTTATCCTTAAAAGTCCTTACAAGCAGCCCATCCAATAGTGTAAACAGCCGGAATCGGTTCCTAACAGTCTCTATACAGTACGGGTACCTTAATTACCACAAATGGTACAACATGTACAGTATGGTACCTTAATTACCCCAAATGATACCACAGATACAGTACAGTATCTTAATTACTCCAAATAATACCACAGATACAGAACAGTATCTTAATTACCCCAAATAATACCACAGATACAGTACCGTATCTTAATTACCCCAAATAATACCACAGAACAGTACCGTATCTTAATTACCCCAAATAATACCACAGATACAGTACAGTATCTTAATTACCCCAAATAATACCACAGATACAGTACCGTATCTTAATTACCCCAAAAATATACCACAGATACAGTACCGTATCTTAATTACCCCAAATAATACCACAGATACAGTACAGTATCTTAATTACCCCAAATAATACCCACAGTTACAGTACAGTATCTTAATTACCCCAAATAATACCACAGATACAGTACACTACCTTAATTACCCCAAATGATACAACATGTACAGTACAGTATCATAAATTACCAGAAAATGATACAACAGATACAGTATGGTACCTTAATTACCCCAAATAATACCCACAGTACAGTACACTACCTTAATTACCCCAAATGATACAACATGTACAGTACAGTATCATAATTACCAAGAAATGATACAACAGATACAGTATGGTACCTTAATTACCCCAAATAATACCACAGATACAGTACACTACCTAATTACCCAAATGATACAACATGTACAGTACAGTATCATAATTACCAGAAAATGATACAACAGATACAGTATGGTACCTTAATTACCTCAAATAATACCACAGATACAGTACGTACCTTAATTACCCAAATGATACAACATGTACAGTACAGTATCTTAATTACCCCAAATGATAACAACAGATACAGTACAGTATCTTAATTACCCCAAATAATACCACAGATACAGTACAGTATCTTAATTACCCCAAATAATACCACAGATACAGTACAGTATCTTAAATACCACAAATAATACGACAGATACAGTACAGTATCTTAATTACCCCAAATAATACCACAGATACAGTGCAGTATCTTAATTACCCCAAATGATACAAGTACAGTATGGTACCTTAATTACCTCAAATGATACAACAAGTACAATATGGTACCTTAATTACCCCAAATCATACAACAGGTACAGTATTGGTACCTTAATTACCCCAAATGATACAACATACATCATGGAACCTAAATTACCCCAAATGATACAACATGTACATCATGGAACCTAAATTACCCCAAATGATACAACAGATACTCATGGAACCTTAATTACCCCAAATGATACAACAGATACAGTACAGTATCTTAATTACCCCAAATAATACCACAGATACAGTACAGTATCTTAATTACCCCAAATAAACCACAGATACAGTACAGTATCTTAAATACCACAAATAATACGACAGATACAGTACAGTATCTTAATTACCCCAAATAATCCACAGATAACAGTGCAGTATCTTAATTACCCCAAATGATACAAGTACAGTATGGTACCTTAATCACCTCAAATGATACAACAAGTACAATATGGTACCTTAATTACCTCAAATGATACAACAAGTACAATATGGTACCTTAATTACCCCAAATCATACAAACAGGTACAGTATGGTACCTTAATTACCCAAATGATACAACATGTACATCATGGAACCTAAATTACCCCAAATGATACAACATATACATCATGGAACCTTAATTTACCCCAAATGATACAACATATAATCAGACCTTACATACCCAAATGTAATACACATGAACTTATACCCAAAGACAACATACATCATGGAACCTTAATTACCCAAATGATACAACATATACATAGGAACCTTAATTACCCCAAATGATACAACATATACATCATGGAACCTTAATTACCCCAAATGATACAACATATACATCATGGAACCTTAATTACCCTAACCAATACAATATATACAGTATGGTACCTTAATTGCCTTAAACAATAGAACATATGCACTACAGTATCTTAATTACCCAACAGATACAACATATACAATATGGTATCTGAATTACCCCAACGCATGATACAACATATATAGCACGGTATCTGAATTACCCCAACCCATACAACACACGCAGTACGGTATCTTAATTAGCCCAACTGATGCAACATATACAGCACAGTACCCTAATAACCCCAACAGATCCAGTATATACAGTATGGTACTTATAGAGCAGTTAATTAGTACGTATCTTGCTTTGTATCTACTGGTTTCCATCCCTGACTCTCCTGATCTATTTCTTTCACGTTTGCTGTTTATCTGTCGGAATGAAAGATCTTTCTGAGCTGAAATGGCTCCCCTAGGAAGATGGGAAAATAATAGAACCTTCCAGAAAAATAAAACCAGATCTCTTTATTCTAACGCTGATAAAACCTTCTCTCCCCACAGTCAGATCCAACGAGTCTGTGCAGGTATTTTATTTTTTTATATAACGACAAAAACAAATTGGTTTTGTGAGCAAAGTAAATAAGTCTATCAAGGGAACCCAAACAGATTCAAATGGAATAAATAGGGGGATAGGTGTACAATTGGAGTGCTATCCAGGTAAAAAAATCGGGGAAACAAATGTAAAGGGCTGAGACGAGATCTTACAATGAATTGTGAATCTATCAACATTAAGGAAACCCGTGATTGGTTATTACAGGGCAATGTCTGAAAGCCCTGCGCTCGTTGGGTTACTAGTTCCAAATACAAACGACTCTATGTAGAACTATAATGTTGATTCTTTGTTACACCTGAAATCAGTTTTAGAATCTAAAGTTTGAGAAACCTCAGAACAATCTGACAACTTGGTTGTTCTTTTTTGTTAATGTTTTAAAGTAAAAATCAGCCTGGACTGAGATACTGAGCATGCTCCTGCCAGTGAAAAGAGGGGAGGGTGTGCCATAAAGATTCTGCCATCTGTTATTTGCCATCTTTGGTCTGGACCTAGATCTGTTATGTGCCACGTTTGGCCTTTGACCTAGATCTGTGTTATGTGCCAGCGTTTGGTCTGCGACCTAGATCTGTTATGTGCCACGTTTGGTCCCCCCTGGACTAGATACTGTTATTGCCATGTTTGGTCGGGACCTAGATCTGTAGTGCCACTTTGGTCTGGACGCTGTCTGTTATGGTGCCACGTTGGTCTGGACCTAGATCTGTTATGGCCACGTTGGTCGGGACCCTAGATGTTTATGTGCCACGTTGGTTCTGTGACCTAGATTGTTCATTTGCCATGTTTTGGTCTGGGCTGTTCGGTTTTATGTGCACACGTTGTGTACTGGCCTAGATCTGTCATTTGCCATGTTTTGGGTCTGGACCTAGATCTGTTATGTTGCCACGTTTGGTCTGGCCCTAGATCTGTTTTGTGGCACGTTTGTATGGACATACGATCTGTCATTTGCCATGTTTGGTCTGGACCTAGATCTGTTATGTTCCCATGTTTGGTTGACCTAGATCTGTTATATGACATGTTTGGTCTGGACCTATATGTTAGTGCCAATGTTTGGTCTGGTACCTAGATGTTGTGTGCCACGTTTGGTTGGACCTAGTTGTATGTGCCACGTTTGGTCGGCTACCTAGAATCTGCCATTGCCATGTTTGGTCGTGACCTGATCTGTTATGTCCCTGTTGGTTTATTGACCTAATCTGTTATGTGCCACGTTTTGGTAGGCCTAGATACTTTACTGTGACAGTTTGGTCTGGACCTAGATCTGTTATGGGCCACGTTTGATCTGGACCTTGATCTGTCATTTGCCATGTTTGGTTGGAACCTAGCATCGTGTTATATGGACATGTTTGGCTGGACCTAGATTGTTATGTGCATTTTGGTCCTGGACATAGATCTGTTAGTGCCACGTTTGAGTCTGACTAGAGCTGTCATTTGCCATGTTTGGTCTGACCTAGATTCTGTTATATGACATGTTTGGTCTGGACCTAGATCTGTTATGTGACATGTTTGGTCTGGACCTAGATCTGTTATGTGCCAGCGTTTGATTGGACCTAGATCTGTCATTTGCCATGTTTGGGTGACCTAGATCTGTTATGGTGCATGTTTGGTAGTGGACTGATCTGTTATGGTGATGTTTGGTCTGGACCTAGATTCTGGTTGTGACACGTTTGATTCGGACTAGATTGTTATGTGCCATGTTTTAGTTGGACCTAGTATCTGTTTATGTGCCCTGTTTGGTATTGAAACTAATCTGTTATGTGCCATGTTTGGTCTGGCCTGATTGTTATGTGCCACGTTGGATTGGACCCTAGATTGTTATGTGCCACGTTGAATGCTGGACCCTTAGGGATCTGTTATGTGCGTTTGGTCTGGACCTAGATCTGTTATGTGCCATGTTTGGATATGACTGATCTGTTATGTGCCAGTGTTGGTCTGGACCTAGATCTGTTATGTGCCACGTTTGAATCTGGACCTAGATATGTTATGTGCCACGTGTGAGCTGGACCTAGATCTGTTATGTGACATGTTGGCTGCGACCTAGATCTGTTATTAGACAGTTTGTCTGGACCTAGATCTGTATGGGCCATGTTTTGGTATTGACCTAGATCTGTTATGTGCATGTTGGTCTGGACCTAATAGGTTATGTGCCACGTTTGATGGACTAGATCTGTATGTGCCACGTTTGATCTGACCTAGATCTGTTATGTGCCTGTTTGGTCTGGACTAGATCTGTTATGTGCCATGTTTGGATTGGACTAGATCTGTTATGTGCCATGTTGGCCTGGACCTAGATCTGTTATGTGCCACGTTGATATGGAACCTAGATCTGTTAAGTGCCACGTTTGATCTGGACCTAGATCTGTATGTGCGTGTTGGCCTGGACCTAGATCTGTTATGGCCACGTTGATCTGGACCCAGATCTGTCATGCCAGTTGGGTGGACCTAGATCTGTTATGTTGCCATGTTGTAGTATGGACCTATCTGTTATGTGCCACATTGTGATCTGAGGAACCAGTCTGTTATTGCATTGCTGGGAGCCTGATGTTATGTGACATGTTTGGTCCTAGGACTGTATACTGATTATCGTTTGGTCTGGACCAAGCTTTATGCCACTGGTGCGTCTGTTATGTGCCCACGTTTGTCTGGACCTAGATCGTTATGTTGCCATTTGGCGCTGGACCTAGATCTGTTTATGTGACTTTGGTCTGGGGCCCTGTCTCCTACATCTATATGTAACTAATAACCAATATATAAGTAATCACGTCTCCTACATCTATATGTAACTAATAACCAATATATAAGTAATCACGTCTCCTACATCTATAGGTCAGTAACACATTTTTACATAAGCTGCGATTTCCATTTAAACAATTCTCTGTACTATTAAGCTTCATGACAATAGAATTACATACCCATAAGGTAAGTAGTTAACTCTCAGTAACTTTCCAGACCCTTAATACATGAACTGCTTGACTTCCATTTTGTCCTGATTAGTAACTAAATAAAAACCTTTCCCAGCCGTTTATTTCCAATCTCCTGTGTAATTTTCAGATGCAAATGCAAATATCTACAATCTACCGATTCTCCACCTACGTCCCCCAATGTGATAATCTCACCTCCTGCACAAACTCTTTAAAATGAAACTGCCGCCAAAATAACCGAGAAACAGCCCCAATTTGACGAACAGTCAGAGCATCATCCAGTCCCTTTCATCCCAATCCATATGTGGCTCGTGTTAAAAGCTTTTAACGGTGCCATTATCCCCCATAATCACACCCCCTGGCACCTGGTATTGGCTGCAGCCCCATTAATATCTCCTTGCCAGTTGGCTATGGAATGAAACTATCATTAGTTGTTAATAAAAAGCAATAGACCGTGTGGATTCCATTGGTTTTTATACTTTGTATTTAATATTTATTATTTTCTACATTGCTGTATTATATTATCTAGAAGTTAACACAATTATGACACATGGTGACGTGTGTTCCAATCCCAACTGGCCTCATGAACCATGGGAAGAGACTGGATGAAGGACTATCACATTATTGATGAACGTGGGGGAGAAATGGGGTCTCTACGCAGAGTTGGGGGGTCCTTCCTTATCATAAGGACGAGGATGTCAAACTGAAAGGGATAGAATTGCTTCTTTGCAATATAGAGGAACTCATTGTTTCAGAAGATCCTTGAAGGGCTGGTTTGGCAATGTCGGAAATTCTTCATGAGGAGTCTGTGGCATTAGTGGGGTCATTGGCTTTAAGGAAATCCGACCAAGACTTTCAGACACGATACTAACTCAAGTAGTAAAATGCAGGATAAAGGAAGATGGAAGCATGTCCAGTAGGACACTGCCCAGATGTTAATTTACTACAGTTCCTACTTTCTCTCGAGTTGGGGCATTTTAATATAAACCTCATCAATATGCCCATGAATCGTCTATTCTAAACAGTCTGTGAGCTTAAAACAGTCTAAAGCTCACACACAGTCTGCCCAATTCTATTGCAAGTTGTCCAAATCATGGCCAAATCTGAAGGCACCTTAGTGGCATTCTCTGGAGAAAGACGAGGGGGACCTGGCAATGCCAATCTATAAGCTGCAGGATGGGTACCTTTCATTTTACAGTAGCTAATGTTTCTTGTCTGTTAGTGAAAATGAAGTTTGCTGGGAGTCTGTGACGGACCCCAGGGGGCCCATTAGGAAGTTTTGCTGCTATAGGAGAGTTTTATTTCCCCCTTTCCAAGTCGATAGATTTTAAGGTCACATCTGGAACGGAGAGCGCGGAGCGGCTGGTTAAATGGCGCAGAAATTATTTTTTGTAGAAAATGCCATAAAATACAAAGAGTAGACGAGGGAAAAGCTAAAACGAAGGAAAGAAATTCTCGTAAACCGAGTCCGACAGACGAAATGTAATTGAACGATTATCAAAATAATGTTATAAAATATTACGGTCCATGCCTGAGACTAAGGACATTTAAAGGAAAACTGTACACCATGTCAATTGTCTTTTACTCGTGCATTTATGCAAAGCAGTGGGAGCTGCCATATTGCTTCTCACAGCTACGCCAAAGTCCTTTGTTTGCCTCCTTTACATTGTGTTTTTAAAGTAATACATTTCCGTATATACTAGTGTAAGGCGATAGTCTCTGGGGCAAATTAATTCCCCTATTTTACTGTCAGCCTTATCCAGATTCTATGGAATTCTATGGTTAGTGCCACCCCAGCTCTCAGGTCACTGTAGTGGAATCTTCTACCCCTATGTCTGGCACTATGTCCCTATTCTTGGGTGGGATACCCAGGACTCTAGTCCTTACTAAATTTTGTTGGAGCTCAGGCTGCTCACTAGCTACCCTACTCCTATCTATCACTCCTGGAGTGATCTATAACACAATCTAATCTCACATTAACTGGGCCTACCTGTTATCAAGGTCCCCTGGCTCTCCCCTATCCTCTGGGGGAAAACTCCAGGAAGTAGAAAGAGGCTGAGAACATGGTTGATTTCCCTTTTTATACAGCGACCCCTACTGGCCAAATCCTGCCAGAACAAGAAGACTAAAGGGTAACTAGTTTACAGTTCCCTACACAAGCAAAATGGCTTCTGTGGTCATAACCTTTTTTTTTCCAGCCATTGCTTGAAAAGTGAATCCATATGGCATCTCCCATTTATTTATGTAATTTAAATGCTCATCAGATGCTCTCTGCATGTAAACCAAACAGAATATAACATAATATTAATCTAGAGAAATGTTTTGTTTACCCAATAAGCCTTGTAACGTTTAATTGTAACCAGCGTTTGTTTCCCCTTTATGTGACATTACAGATAACACACGATGTTTGATTGGTAGATAAATTAGTAAATATCTTAACTGGATACATTGTATCAATCTTTTAGGGTGGGAGGAAAAGTAATTACTGACTGCCCCTATGGTCAACCGGTTGATTGGGCATGTGTGTACCTACCTTTACTGAGACTCCTAATCAACAGGTTGATTGGCATGTGTGTACCTACCTTTACTGAGACTCCTAATCTACCGGTTGATTGGCATGTGTGTACCTACCTTACTGGACTCCTATCTACGGATGATTGGCATGTGTGACCTACCTTTACTGAGACTCCTACTCTACCGTTGATTGGCATGGTGTACTACCTTTACTGAGACTCCTAATCTACCGGTTGATTGGCATGTGTGTACCTACCTTTACTGAGACTCCTAATCTACCGGTTGATTGGCATGTGTGTACCTACCTTTACTGAGACTCCTAATCTACCGGTTGATTGGCATGTGTGTACTACCTTACTGAGACTCCTAATCTACCGGTTGATTGGCATGTGTGTACCTCCCTTTACTGAGACTCTAATCTACCGGTTGATTGGCATGTGTGTACCTACTTACTGAGACTCCTAATCTACCGGTTGATTGGCATGTGTGTACCTACCTTACTGAGATCTAATCTACCGGTTGATTGGCAGTGTTGTACCTACCTTTACTGAGACTCCTAATCTAAGTTGATTGGCATGTGTGTACCTACCTTTACTGAGACTCCTAATCTACCGTTGATGGCATGTGTGTACTACCTTTACTGAGACTCCTAATCTACCGTTGATTGGCATGTTGTACCTACCTTACTGAGACTCCTAATCTACCGGTGATTGGCATGTGTGTACCTACCTTTACTGAGACTCCTAATCTACCTGTGATTGGCAGTGTGTTACCTACCTTTACTGGAATCCTATCTACCGGTTGATTGGCATGTGTGTACCTACCTTTACTGAGACTCTAATTTACCGTGTGATTGGCATGTGTGTACCTACCTTTACTGAGACTCCTAACTACCGGTTGATTGGATGTGTGTACCTACCTTTACTGAGACTCCTAATCTACGGTTGATTGGTATGGGTGTACCTACCTTTACTGAACTCCTAATCTACCGTTGATTGGCATGTGTGTACCTACCTTTACTGAGACTTCTAATCTACCGGTTGATTGGCATGTGTGTACCTACCTTACTGAGACTCCAATACTACCGGTTGATTGGCAGTGTGTGTACCTACCTTTACTGAGACTCCTAATCTACCGTTGATTGGCATGTGTGTACCTACTTTACTGAGACTCTAATCTACCGGTTGATGGCATGTGTTTACCTCCTTTACTGAGACTCTCTAATTACCGGTTGATTGGCATGTGTGTACCTACTTTACTGAGACTCCTAATCTAACGGTTGATTGGCATTGTGTGTACCTACCTTTACTGAGACTCCTAATCTACCGGTTGATTGGATGTGTGTACCTACCTTACTGAGACCAATCTACCGGTTGATTGGCATGGTGTACCTACCTTTACTGAGACTAATCTACCTGTGATTGGCATGTGTGTACCTACCTTTACTGAGACTCCTAATCTACCGTTGATTGGCATGTGTGTACTACCTTTACGAGACTCCTAATCTACCGGTTGATTGGCATGTGTGTACCTACCTTTACTGAGACTCCTAATCTAACGGTTGATTGGCATGTGTGTACCTACCTTTACTGAGACTCTAATCTACCGGTTGATTGGCATGTGTGTACCTACCTTTACTGAGAACTCCTAATCTACCGGTTGATTGGCATGTGTGTACCTACCTTTACTGAGACTCCATCTAACGGTTGATTGGCATGTGGTTACCTACCTTTATGAGACTCTAATCTACCGGTTGATTGGCATGTGGTGCTACCACTTTACTGAGACTCCTAATCTACCGGTTGATTGGCATGTGTGTACCTACCTTCTGAGACTCCTAATCTACTTGATTGGCATGTGTGTACCTACCTTTACTGAGACTCCTAATCTACCGGTTGATTGGATGTGTGTACTACCTTTACTGAGACTCCATCTACCGGTTGATTGGCATGTGGTACCACCTTTACTGAGACTCCTAATCTACCGGTTGATTGGCATTGTGTGTACCTACCTTTACTGAAATCCTAATCTACCGGTTGATTGGCATGTGTGTACCTACCTTTACTGAGACTTAATCTACCGGTTGATTGGCATGTGTGTACCTACCTTTACTGAGACTCCTAATCTAAGGTTGATTGGCATGTGTGTAACTACCTTTACTGAGACTCCTAACTACCGGTTGATGGCAGTGTGTACCTACCTTTACTGAGACTCCTAATCTACGGTTGATTGGCATGTGTGTACTACCTTTACTGAGACTCCTAATCTACGGTGATTGGATGTGTGTACCTACCTTTACTGAGACTCCTAATCTACCGGTTGATTGCATGTGTGTACCTACCTTTACTGAGACTCCTAATCTACCGGTTGATTGGCATGTGTGTACCTACCTTTACTGAGACTCTAATCTAACGGTTGATTGGTATGGTGTACCTACCTTTACTGAGACTCCTAATCTACCGGTTGATTGGTATGTGTGTACCTACCTTTACTGAGACTCCTAATCACCGGTTGATTGGTTGTGTGTACCTACCTTTACTGAGACTCCTAATCTACGGTTGATTGGTATGTGTGTACCTACCTTTACTGAGACTCCTAATCTACGGGTGATTGCATGTGTGTGTACCTACCTTTACTGAGACTCCTAATCTACCGGTGATTTTGAGTGTGTACCTACCTTTACTGAGACTCCTAATCTACGGTTGATTGCATTGTGTGTGTACCTACCTTTACTGAGAATCCTAATTACCGGTTGATTGGCATGTGTGTACCTACTTAATGAGACTCCTAATCTCCGGTTGATTGGCATGTGTGTACCTACCTTTACTGAGACTCCTAATCTACCGGTTGATTGGCATGTGTGTACCTACCTTTACTGAGACTCCTAATCTACCGGTTGATTGGCATGTGTGTACCTACCTTTACTGAGACTCCTAATCTACCGGTTGATTGGCATGTGTGTACCTACCTTTATGACTCCTAATCTACGGTGATTGGCATGTGTGTACCTACCTTTACTGAGACTCCTAATCTACCGGTTGATTGGCATGTGTGTACCTACTTTACTGAGAATCCTAATCTACCGGTTGATTGGATGTGTGTACCTACCTTTACTGAGAACTCCTAATCTACCGGTTGATGGCATGTGTGTACCTACCTTTACTGAAACTCCTAATCTACGGTTGATTGGATGTGTGTACCTACCTTTACTGAGACTCCTAATCTAACGGTTGATTGGCATGTGTGTACCTACCTTTACTGAGACTCCTAATCTACCGGTTGATGGCATGTGTGTACCTACCTTTACTGAGACTCCTAATCTACCGGTTGATTGGCATGTGTGTACCTACCTTTACTGAGACTCCTAATCTACCGGTTGATTGGCATGTGTGTACCTACCTTTACTGAAACTCCTAATCTACCGGTTGATTGGCATGTGTGTACCTACCTTTACTGAAACTCCTAATCTACCGGTTGATTGGCAGTGTGTACCTAACTTAATGAGACTCCTAATCTACCGGTGATTGGATGTGTGTACCTACCTTACTGAGACTCCTAATCTACCGGTTGATTGGCATGTGTGTACCTACCTTTACTGAGACTCCTAATCTACCTGTTGATTGGAGTGTGTACCTACCTTACTGAGGCTCCCAATCTAACGGTTGATTGGCATGTGTGTACCTACCTTTACTGAAACTCCTAATCTACCGGTTGATGGCATGTGTGTACCTACTTTACTGAGACTCCTAATCTACCTGTGATTGGCATGTGTGTACCTACCTTTACTGAGGCTCCTAATCTACCGTTGATTGGCATGTGTGTACCTACCTTTACGTGAACTCCTAATCTACCGGTTGATTGGCAGTGTGTACCTACCTTTATGAGACTCCTAACTACCGGTTGATTGGCATGTGTGTACCTACCTTTATGAGACTCTAATCTACGGTGATTGCATGTGTGTACCTACCTTTACTGAGACTCCTAATCTACCGGTTGATTGGCATGTGTGTACCTACCTTACTGAGACTCCTAATCTACGGTTGATTGGACTGTGTGTACCTACCTTACTGAGACTCCTAAATACCGGTTGATTGGCATGTGTGTACCTACCTTTACTGAGACTCCTAATTACCGGTTGATTGGCATGTGTGTACCTACCTTTAATGAGACTCCTAATCTACCGGTTGATTGATGTGTGTACCTACCTTTACTGAGACTCCTAATCTACCGGTTGATTGGCATGTGTGTACCTACCTTTACTGAGACTCCTAATCTACGGTTGATTGGTATGTGTGTACCTACCTTTACTGAGACTCCTAATCTACCGTTGATGGCATGTGTGTACCTACCTTTACTGAGACTCCTAATCTACCGGTTGATTGGCATGTGTACCTACCCTTTACTGAGACTCCTAATCTACCGGTGATTTGCATGTGTGTACCTACCTTTACTGGACTTCTAATATTACCGGTTGATTGGCATGTTGTACCTCCTTTACTGAGACTCCTAATCTACCGGTTGATTGGCATGTGGGTACCTACCTTACTGAGACTCCTAATCTACCGGTTGATTGGCATGTGTGTACCTACCTTTACGAGACTCCATCTACCGGTTGATTGGGTGGTGTACCTACCTTTACTGAGACTCCTAATCTAACGGTTGATTGGCATGTGTGGTACCTACCTTTACTGAGGACTCCTAATCTACCGGTTGATTGGCATGTGTGTACCTACCTTTACTGAGACTCCTAATCTACCGGTGATTGGCATGTGTGTACCTACCTTTACTGAGACTCCTAATTACGGTTGATTGGCATGTGTGTACCTACCTTTACGGGACTCCTAATCTACCGGTTGATTGGCATGTTGTACCTACCTTACTGAGACTCTAATTACCGGTTGATTGGCAGTGTGTACCTACTTTACTGAGACTCCTAATCTACCGGTTGATTGCATGGGTGTACCTACCTTTACTGAGACTCCTAATCTACCGGTTGATGGCATGTGTGTACCTACCTTTACTGAGACTCCTAATCTACGGTTGATTGGCATGTGTGTACCTACCTTTACTGAGACTCCTAATCTACCGGTTGATTGGATTGTGTGTACCTACCTTACTGAAACTCCTAATCTACCGGTTGATTGGATGGTGTACCTACCTTACTGAGACTCCTAATCTACCGGTTGATTGGCATGTGTGTACCTACCCTTACTGAGACTCCTAATCTACCGGTTGATTGGCAATGTGTGTACCTACCTTTACTGAGACTCCTAATCTACCGGTTGATTGGCATGTGTGTACCTACCTTTACTGAGACTCCTAATCTACCGGTTGATTGGCATGTGTGTACCTACCTTTACTGAGACTCCTAATCTACCGGTTGATTGGCATGTGTGTACCTACCTTTACTGAGACTCCTAATCTACCGTTGATTGGCATGTGTGTACCTACTTTACTGAGACTCCTAATCTAACGTTGATTGGATGGTGTACCTACCTTTACTGAGACTCCTAATTACGGTTGATTGGCATGTGGTACCTACCTTACTGAGACTCCTAATCTACCGGTTGATTGGCATGTGTGTACCACCTTTACTGAGACTCTAATCTACCGGTTGATTGGCATGTGGTGTACCTACCTTTACTGAGACTCCTAATCTACCTGTTGATTGGCATGTGTGTACCTACCTTTACTGAGACTCCTAATCTACCTTGATTGGTATGTGTGTACCTACCTTTACTGAGACTCCTAACTACGGTTGATTGGCATGTGTGTACCTACTTTACTGAGACTTCTAATCTACGGTTGATTGGCATGTGTGTACCTACCTTTACTGAGACTCCTAATCTACCTGTTGATTGGTATGTGTGTACCTACCTTTACTGAGACTCCTAATCTACCGGTTGATTGGCATGTGTGTACCTACCTTTACTGAGACTTCTAATCTACCGGTTGATTGGCATGTGTGTACCTACCTTTACTGAGACTTCTAATCTACCGGTTGATTGGCATGTGTGTACCTACCTTACTGAGATTCCTAATTACGGTTGATTGGCATGTGTACCTACCTTTACTGAGACTCCAATCTACCAGTTGATTGGCATGTGTGTACCTACCTTTACTGAGACTCCTAATCTACAGTTGATTGGCATGTGTGTACCTACCTTTACTGAGACTCTTAATCTACCGGTTGATTGGCATGTGTGTACCTACCTTTACTGAGACTCCTAATCTACCGTTGATGATTGGCATGTGTGTACCTACCTTTCTGAGACTCCTAATCTACCAGTTGATTGGCATGTGTGTACCTACCTTTACTGAGACTCCTAATCTACCGTTGATTGGCATGTGTGTACCTACCTTTACTGAGATCCTAATCTACCGGTTGATTGATGTGTGTACCTACCTTTACTGAGACTCCTAATCTACCGGTTGATTGGCATGTGTGTACCTACCTTTACTGAAACTCCTAATCTACCAGTTGATTGGCATGTGTGTACCTACCTTTACTGAGACTCCTAATCTACCAGTTGATTGGCATGTGTGTACCTACCTTTACTGAGACTCCTAATCTACGGTTGATTGGCAGTGTGTACCTACTTTACTGAGACTCCTAATCTACCAGTTGATTGGCATGTGTGTACCTACCTTTACTGAGACTCCTAATCTCCGGTGATTGGCATGTGTGTACCTACCTTTACTGAGACTCCTAACTACCAGTTGATTGGCATGTGTGTACCTACCTTTACTGAGACTCCTAATCTACCGGTTGATTGGCATGTGTGTACCTACCTTTACTGAGACTCCTAATCTACCTGTTGATTGGCATGTGTGTACCTACCTTTACTGAGACTCCTAATCTACCGGTTGATTGGCATGTGTGTGACCTACCTTTACTGAGACTCCTAATCTACCTGTTGATTGGCATGTGTGTACCTACCTTTACTGAGACTCCTAATCTACCGGTTGATTGGCATGTGTGTACCTACCTTTACTGAGACTCCTAATCTACCGGTTGATTGGCATGTGTGTACTACCTTTACTGAGACTCCTAATCTACCGGTTGATTGGCAGTGTGTGTACCTACCTTTACTGAGACTCAATCTACCGGTTGATTGGCATGTGTGTACCTACCTTTACTGAGACTCCTAATCTACCAGTTGATTGGCATGTGTGTACCTACCTTTACTGAGACTCCTAATCTACCTGTTGATTGGCATGTGTGTACCTACCTTTACTGAGACTTCTAATTAACGGTTGATTGGCATGTGTGTGTACCTACCTTTACTGAGACTCCTAATCTACGGTTGATTGGCATGTGTGTACCTACCTTTACTGAGACTCCTAATCTACCGTTGATTGGCATGTGTGTACCTACCTTTACTGAGACTCCTAATACCGTTGATTGGCATGTGTGTACCACCTTTACTGAGACTCCTAATCTACCGTTGATGGCATGTGTTGTACCTACCTTTACTGAGACTCCTAATCTACCGGTTGATTGGCATGTGTGTAATCCTTACTGAGACTCCTAATCTACCGGTTGATTGGCATGGTGTACTACCCTTTACTGAGACTCCTAATCTACGGTTGATTGGCATGTGTGTACCTACCTTTACTGAGACATCCTAATCTACCGGTTGATTGGCATGTGTGTACCTACCTTTATGAGACTCCTAATCTACCGGTTGATTGGCATGTGTGTACCTACCTACTGAGACTCCTAATCTACCGGTTGATTGGCATGTGTGTACCTACCTTTACTGAGACTCCTAATCTACCGGTTGATTGGCATGTGTGTACCTACCTTTACTGAGACTCCTAATCTACGGTTGATTGGCATGTGTGTACCTACCTTTACTGAGACTCCTAATCTACCGGTTGATTGGCATGTGTGTACCTACCTTTACTGAGACTCCTAATCTACTGTGATTGGCATGTGTGTACCTACCTTTACTGAGACTCCTAATCTACCGGTGATTGGCATGTGTTGTACCTACCTTTACTGAGACTCCTAATCTACCGGTTGATTGGCATGTGTGTAACTACCTTTACTGAGACTCCTAATCTACCGGTTGATTGGCTGTGTGTAACTACCTTTACTGAGACTCCTAATCTACCGGTTGATTGGCATGTGTGTACCTACCTTTACTGAGATCCTAATCTACCGGTTGATTGGCATGTGTGTACCTACCTTTACTGAGACTCTCAATCTCGGTTGATTGGCATGTGTGTACCTACCTTTACTGAGACTCCTAATCTACGGTTGATTGGATGTGTGTACCTACCTTTACTGAGACTCCTAATCTACCGGTTGATTGGCATGTGTGTACCTACCTTTACTGAGACTCCTAATCTAACGGTTGATTGGCATGTGTGTACCTACCTTTACTGAAAACTCCTAATCTACCGGTGATTGGTATGTTGTACCTACCTTTACTGAGAATCCTAATCTACCGGTTGATTGGTATGTGTGTACTACCTTACTGAGACTCCTAATCTACCGTTGATTGGCATGTGTGTACTACCTTTACTGAAACTAATCTACCGGGTGTGGATGTGTGTACCTACCTTTACTGAGACTCCTAATCTACCGGTTGATTGGCATGTGTGTGTACCTACCTTTACTGAGACTCCTAATCTACCGGTTGATTGGCATGTGTGTACCTACCTTACTGAGACTCTAATCTACGGTTGATTGGCATGTGTGTACCTACCTTACTGAGACTCCTAATCTACGGTTGATTGGCATGTGTTGTACCTACCTTTTGAGACTCCTAATCTACCGGTTGATTGGCATGTGTGTACCTACCTTTACTGAGACTCCTAATCTACCTGTTGATTGGCATGTGTGTACCTACCTTTACTGAGACTCCTAATCTACCGGTTGATTGGCATGTGTGTACCTACCTTTACTGAGACTCCTAATCTACCGGTTGATTGGCATGTGTGTACCTACCTTTACGAGGACTCCTAATCTACCAGTTGATTGGCATGTGGTACCTACCTTTACTGAGACTCCTAATCTACCAGTGATTGGCATGTGTGTACCTACCTTTACTGAGACTCCTAATCTACCGGTTGATTGGCATGTGTGTACCTACCTTTATGAGACTCCTAATCTACCGGTTGATTGGCATGGGTGTACCTACCTTTACTGAGACTCCTAACTACCTGTTGATGGCAGTGTGTACCTACCTTTACTGAGACTCCTAATCTACCGGTTGATTGGTATGTGTGTACCTACCTTTACTGAGACTCCTAATCTACCTGTTGATTGGCATGTGTGTACCTACCTTTACTGAGACTCCTAATCTACCTGGTGATTGGTATGTGTGTACCTACCTTTACTGAGACTCCTAATCTACCGGTTGATTGGTATGTGTGTACCTACCTTTACTGAGACTCCTAATCTATGGTTGATTGGTATGTGGTGTACCTACCTTTACTGAGACTCCTAATCTACCGGTTGATTGGCATGTGTGTACCTACCTTTACTGAGACTCCTAATCTACCGGTTGATTGGCATGTGTGTACCTACCTTTACTGAGACTCCTAATCTACCGGTTGATTGGTATGTGTGTACCTACCTTTACTGAGACTCCTAATCTACTGGTTGATTGGTATGTGTGTACCTACCTTTACTGAGACTCCTAATCTACCGGTTGATTGGCATGTGTGTACACCTTTACTGAGACTCCTAATCTACCGGTTGATTGGCATGTGTGTACCTACCTTTACTGAGACTCCTAATCTCGGTTATTGGCATGTGTGGTACCTACCTTTACTGAGACTCCTAATCACGGTTGATTGGTATGTGTGTACCTACCTTTACTGAGACTCCTAATCTACCGGTTGATTGGCATGTGTGTACCTACCTTTACTGAGACTCCTAATCTACCGGTGTGAATGGTATGTGTGTACCTACCTTTTATGAGACTCCTAATCTACGGTTGATTGGTATGTGTGTACCTACCTTTACTGAGACTCCTAATCTACCGGTTGATTGGCATGTGTGTACCTACCTTTACTGAGACTCCTAATCTACCGGTTGATTGGCATGTGTGTACCTACCTTTACTGAGACTCCTAATCTACCTTTTAACAGCCCTGATCTAATCACTGAGATATAATAATACATTTCCCTTTACATTGGGACATCCCATCAACGCTAAATCTGCGCCCCCAATATATTGTACAGTGTGTGTCAGTTTAATCTATTCAGCACCATCTAGAAACCGATCAGTGCAATGGAACAGGAATTGGTTGTTTTATTCAATGACACATTGTATAGAATTGTATCGTTTCCCCTACAACTGAGGGCTCGTTCACACTACATCACTTTGTATCCGTATTTCAAACGCAGGTGCGTTTAAAAAAAACGGACGGTAAAACCCCATAGGATTTCATAATATCGTTCACACCTGCTGCGTTATAATCCGTTCCAGTCCGTTTAAAAAACGCACCGCGTGCAGCATTCCTGTCCGTTTTAATGCATTTTCTATAGAAATCTATGGAATACACATTGTTAAAAAATGGATACAAACTGTCAAACACATGCTGTGCGTTACTGTCAGTTTCTAGTGTGAATGAGCCCTAATCCTTTCAGATCGTTGGACGAACCCCCGCCCCTCACAGAACCTTCTAACCCCCAATTAAAACCAATTTTTATTCTTCCGTTTGGACGTAGAAATCCTGGAAATGGTTTGACAGAATCGCAACATTCTACTAGACTGGATCCGGATCTCCTCTGGTTCTGAGCTCAGTAGAAACCTCTATGAGGCGATGTGAAATCGCTGTTCGTTCTCTGCTCTACATATAAAAAAACGGGGCGAGACGCTTTACAAAGTGACTTTCGGAGAAGTGGAGATTCGCGTCTCCTGCGATATTAATTTTTAATGAGTTATTTGCACCTTACACGGAATGTGAGAATTCAGCCTATTTGTTTATCTCTAAATGACAAGGCTCGGGAGAAATGAAGGGCCATGAGGGAGGCTCTCGTCTGGTTAATAGCGTCCTAGAAATAATTATCAAATGAAATTAACCGCGCGTTGGCCGGAACAGTATTGAGGTCAAGACAAGTGCCCTACAAACGACTTAGACGAGTGGATTTTGGTTTATATGGTGCAAAGTTTAACAAGGATTTCACATAGAGACTTTTCAGGCAAAAACAACGTTTAATGTAGCGGATCATTTAAATAGAATTAAACAGACCCACAAGCTGATTAAATGTCTCATTGTAAGTAATAACAACCTTACAGATAATATTGGGTCAGATATAAATTGTCCCCAATATTGGATACGCCCATTGGCCCCAACCCACGATTCTCGATATTGTAAAATTGTATTAGACAGTGAATGACTCTTTAAGTGGTTCCTAATTAAAGTTACGCTTGTTTGACATCAATCAAATCTTTCACTACAGACACTCCTCCTTTTAGCTGGAAAACGTGACCTAGCTGTGAATTCTGGGTAAAAAAATAGAAAGATGTGACAATACCAATTCAAAGAATAGACAGGCGAGCAAAGTTTCCGACAACAGTAAATAAAAAGTCCGAGATGTGCAAATTGACAATCCAGACCCTTTTATTTGAAACACCAAAGTAAAACATTGATCTCACTGGGAAAGCCAGACTTACTGTATGATGTCAGTGAGCAAGGTCACCCATTGTATGACATCATAATGCCCATTTTTATTGATTCCTCACAAGTTGTTTCCCAAACACCAGCAGCTGGAAGCCAATTCTATATCTAAACCATTACCGTCCCATATTATTGGTTTCTGAATCTAGACTTATATCGTACATAATAGACTTATAATATACCTAAAACAAAATAGATTTTATTGGTTGATAATTGTCATAATTAGAACTGTATCATATTTACCAGGTAACGAGAAAATGTCGGGGAAAAGGTCGAAAAGAAAAAAACAATTCGAATCAATAACATTAGAAAAGAAAAATAAACAATTTTCAATCCCATTTGGTCTTGGTGCTAAGTCTGAAGCCAAGTGGACGTTTTAGCGTGATATTGCTTTAATACTCCATGGACATGTTAACTCTCTGTGACTTCCTCAATAGGGCTTCTTCACTACAATTCCCAGCAGCCTTTGCCATGGGGGGAGGGGCATAGATGATAAGATTTTGGGATTTATTTTATGTTGTAAATGTCATAATATTGCTGTGAATCCTCCATCTTAATAGCCATGAAGATTAAAAAACAACGAAGGACTAGAGATGGACTAGAACTCGAATTTGAACCCTAGTTTGAGTCGATCTTAACAAGTCCAAACAGAATCGGACTTCTAGAACTATCCTGGACCCGGATTTCTCAGACTTTCTGGGCCCCCCGTGTATCTTCGATAATTAGCGAATTTACGGACCATTCGCTAACCCTAGAATGTATCGTTTGCTAACCCTGGAATGTATCGTTCGCTAACCCTAAAATGTATCGTTCGCTAACCCTAGAATGTATCGTTCACTAACCCTAAAATGGATCGTTCGCTAACCCTAGAATGTATCGTTCGCTAACCCTAGAATGTAACCGAACATTCTAGGTGCGGAAACAATCTGTACATTCGAGGTTTCCGAAACGTGATACTTTCGAGGGTTAAGTCGAACGATACATAATTCTAGGGTAGCGAACGTACATTCTAAGTGTTAGCGAACGATACATTCTAGCGGTTAGCGAACGATACATTCAGGGTTAGCGAACAAAATTTAACAAGATACATTCAGGTTAGAGACGATACTTCTAGGTTAGCGAACGATACAATTCTAGGGTTTCGAGAACGATCATTCTAGGGTTAGAGACCGATACATCTAGGTTAGCGAACGATACATTCCTAGGGTTAGCGAAACAATCTGTACATTTCAAAGGGTTCCCGAAAAACGATGATCTTTCGAGGTTTATCGAACGTACATTCTAGGGTTAGCGAACGATATACAACATTCTAGGGTTAGCGACGGTACATCTAGGGTTAGCGAACGATACCTCTAGGTTAGCGAACGCTACATCTAGGTTCCGAACGATACATTCTAGGGTTGAGCGAACGATACATCTGTTAGCGACCGATACAGTCCTAGGGATTAGCGAATGATACATTCTAGGCTTTAGCGAACGATACATTCTAGGGTTAGCGAACGATACATTCTAGGTTTTGCGAACGATACTTCTAGGTTATCACGATAACATTCTGGGTTAGCGAACGATACATTCTAGGTTAGCGAACGGTACATTCTAGGGTTTAGCGAACGGTCCTTCTAGGGTGAGCGAACGATACATTCTAGGGTTAGGGAACATACATTCTAGGTTAGCGAACGCTACATTCTAGGGTGGGGAAGGATACATCTAGGGTTAAGCGAACGACATTCTAGGGTTAGGGAACGATCCATTCTAGGGTAGCGCAAACAATCTGTACATTCGAGTGTTACCGAAAACGATGATACTTTCGAGTTTACTAGCACGATACATCGAGGGTAGTGACGTACATCTAGGGTTTAGCGACGATACATTCTAGGTTAAAGCGAACGATACATTCAGGGTTAGCGAACGATAACATTCTAGGGTTAAGTCGAAAACATCTGTAACATGCAAGGGTTTACCGAAAAACGAATGATACCTTTCGAGGTTTATCGAACTTACATTCAGGTTTAGGGAACGATACATTCTATGGTTACGAACGATACTCTAGGGTTAGCGAACGATACATTCTAGATTAGGAAACGATACATTCTAGGGTAGCGAACAATACATTCTAGGGTTAGCGAACGATACTTCTAGGTTAGGCGAACGGCTTGTAAATTTGATAATTAATCGATTTTTTTCGAAAACTACATCATTCGAACCCGAACTAGTTGAAATATTTTCGAGTTTCGTCCGCACTCATAAAGTTCGTCTTCAAAACTCGGTTGGGGAGTCGGTTTTGTGTCCATCACTACATGAAAAAGACTGCTCAGAATAGAGAATCGAGATGTTTATCGAACGATACATTCGAGGGTTAGGGAACGATATCATATCTATGTTTTAGCGAAAACGATACATTCTAGGGTTAGCCGAAAAAACGAATTTTTCATTTAGGATTTAGGGACGATACATTCTAGGGTTAGCGAACATACATTCTAGGGTTAGCGAACGATACATTCTAAGGGTTACGACGGCTGTAAATTTGATATTATCGATTTTTTCGAAAACATATTTTCCAACCCCGAACTAGTTTTGATAGTTTTTTCGAGTTCGCTCGACTCATAAAGTTCGTCTCACTCGGGTTGGAGTTCGGTTTTGTGTCCATCCTACTAGTGGAATAAAGACTGCTAGAGGATAGAGAATAGAGAGGTTTTATCGAACGATACATTCAGGGTTAGGGAACGATACATTTAAGGGTTATCGACGCTACATTCCTGGTTAGCGAACGTACATTCTAGTATTAGGGAACGATACATTCTAGGTTAGCGAACAATACATCTAGGTAGCGCACATACATTCAGGTAACGAACAATACATTCTAGGGTTATAGCGAACGATACATTCCTAGGTTTACGAAAACCCGGCTTGTAAATTTGATAATTATCGATTTTTTCGAAAAACTAACTATTTTGAACCCGAACATTTTTGAATAGTTTTTCGAGTCGTCGAACTCCCATAAAGTTCCGTCTCAACTCCGGGTTTGATTCGGTTTGGTCCATCATACTAGTGAATAAGACGCTAGAGATAAGATTCTAGAGAAAGAGCCTGCTAGAGTATAGAGACTGCTAGAGAATATAGATGCTAGAGAATAGATACTTCCTAAGAAGACAGAATTGACATGGCTGAGAAAATATAGCAGCTACATTATAGAGATGCAATATAATAAGACTTCAATAGAATATAGACTGCCATAGATGTGAGATTGCTAGAGACTAGAGACTGCTGGAAAATATAGCACTCAAGAGATAGAGCTTCTGAAGAATAAAGACTGTTATAAAACTCTAGAGAATAGAGATTTTTTAGGTTAGAGACTGCCAGAAACCTCTGTGGGAGCATAGAGACTTGCTAGAATATATAGACCTGCTAGAGTAAGAATGCCTAGAGATATTCTGCTAAAGATAGCGACTCTATAGAGTCGAAGACTGCTAGAGTAATTAGAATTATAGAATGCTAGACATTGCGACTTCTGAAAAATAGAGACTGCTAGAGATAGACAACGTTTAGAGAATAAGACTGCTAGGAATAGGGACTGTAGAGAGAGACGCTAGAGATAGATACTGTTAGGTTGTGTGCCACTAATGTAACCTGTGTGCTGGTCTGCAAGGTCGTGTGTGCGTGCTAAGAGTGAACCGTGTACTCTGCGTGCACTGCTCCCGCATGCACAAATTTACACACACGGCTAGAAAATCTGTTACATATATGACTGGCAGTACACATGCACAGAATTTCCTTTTGTACCCACAAATGGACCTTTGTCCTTTTGCCACAGAACTAAACTGCCGGAATGATATTTGTGAGTCTCATTCAATCTCCTGTCTGCTCCATCTCCCCTCTACTTCTGTCCATTCCCATCCACAAGCCCTGTCACTGACAGTCCCATTTCTCCTTGTGTTCAACACAGTGGACGTACACACCATCAGACTTCTGTGCCGGGTGCCAGTGCCGCTAATATAAATAGAACCGGACAGTAATGCTGATCTATTTCTTTTGTATATTGTCCCAGTGCCTGCTGGAATTTTACTTGGAATTGCAACACAGGGGACCAGTCCCTTCCTGTGCATCAGAATAACAGTGAGCAAGGGGCAAAGGCCTGTACTGTGGGATTAGATTATTATATCAATGGGCGGCAGAGTATTGATCGTTTATGTCTGGTAGAGCATTGTCATTAATGAGGGCAGAATATTGATCGTCATTGGCTGGTAGAGAATTGATCATTTATAGGATGGCAGAATTTGATCGTTTATGGGCTGGTAAGAATTGAAAATCTTAATAGGATGGCAAGTATTTGATCGTTTATGGCGGGTAGAAATTGATCATTACTAGGAGGCAGAATATTGAATTCGTTATTGGCTGGTATAAGAATTGATCATTTAACTAGGAGGGCAGAGTATTGATCGTTTTATGGGCTGTTAGAGGAATTGATCATTAATAGGAGGGGGCAGAGTATTATCGTTTTTCAAAATGGGCTGGTAAGAATTGATCATTAATAGGAGGGGTCAGAATATATCGTCATTGGGCTGTAGAGAATTTTCATTAATAGAGGGCAGAAATTGATCGTCATTGGGCTGGTAGAGAATTTTGGATCATTAAATAGTGAGGTTCAGAATATTGATCGTCATTAGGTGGTAGAGAATTGATCATTAATGGAGGGGCAGAATATGATCGTTTATGCTGGTAGAGACTTGATCATTAATAGGAAGGGCAGAATATTGATCGTCATTGGGCTGGTAGAGATTGATCGTAATGGAGGGCAGAATATTGATCGTCATTGGCTGGTATAGAATTGATCCTTAATCGGAGGGCAGAATATTGATCGTCATTGGCTGGTAAGATTGAATCATTAATAGAGGGCAGAATATTGATCGTTTATGGGCTGGTATAGAATTGGATCATTATAGGAGGGCAGAATATGATCGTCCATTCGGGCTGGTAGAGAATTGATCAGTACTAGGAGTGCGAATATTGAATCGTCTTGGGCTTGTAAGAATTGATCATTAATAGGAGGCAGATATTGATCGTTTATAGGGCTGGTAGAGAATTGATCATTAATGGAGGGCAGAAAACTTGATCGTCATTGGTCTGGCAGGCAGAATATTAATTGTAATGGCGAGCACAGTATTATCTTATGGGCGGTAGAGTATTAAATCCTTTATGGGCGGGTCGAGTATTAATCATTAATGGCCTGGTAAGAGATTAATCAGTTTAGGTGGGTAGTATTATCGTTAATGTTCTGGTAGAGTATAAATCCTTATGGGTGGGAGAGTATTAATCATCACGGTGTCTCACCACTGCAAGGTACTTACCTTGCAGTGATGAAGTCCTGAGATCGAAATCCACCCTGGACACATCTGCAAGGAGTTTGTATGTTCTCACCCGTGCTTGCTTGGGTTTCCTCCAGGCACTCTGGTTTCCCACACATAAAACACTGATAGGTGTATGTGTCAAATAAATGTGATTAGATTGTAGCTCCTCGGGCATGGCTGATGTGATTTGTGTAATATTTGTAAAAGCTGCTGCAGAATATGTAGTCGCTAATAAGAAATAAATACATACATACATACATACTTAATGGGAGACCAGATTATATCAATATGGGCAGGCAGAGTTTAATCAGTAACGGGCGGACATAGTAATTATTACTTAAGGGTGGAGAGAGTGCTAATAATTATCGGGCGGACAGAGTAAGAGGATTAAGGCTGTGATATAATATTAAGATTAATTGGCGGGCAGAGTAATAATAATTAATGGGCAGGCAGAGTATAATCATTATTGGGTGGAACAGAGAAATAATCATTAATGGGTGGACATAGTACTATTAATAGGGCGGGCAACTTAATATCATTATTGGTGCGACATAGGATTATTAATTGTAATGGGCGGACGAGGTATAATCATTAATGGGTGGACATAGTATTAATAATTAATGGGCGACAGAGTAATAATCATTCAATGGGTGGACATAGTATAAATATTAATGGGCGGACGAGTAATAATCTTAATGGGTGACATAGTATAAATAATTAATGGCGGAACATAGTAATATCATTATGGTGGACATAGTAATTAATAATTAATGGGCGGGCAGGAGTAATAATCATTATTGGGTTGTACATATTATATAATTAATGGGCATAACAGAGTAATAATCATTATGGTGGAACATATTATAAATAATTAATGGCGGACCGAGTAATAATCATCAATGGGCGGACATGATAACTCATTAATTGGCGGACAGATTAATAATCATTAATGAGGGGCCAATAGTATAAATATTCATGGTCGGACAGAGTAATAATCGATTAATGGGTGGACATAGTATAAATAATTACTGGCGTGTACAGACTAATAATCATTAATGGGCGGGCAGGAGGCCGTCAATGTTCCTGTGCCCATTCACAGGGTGAACACATTTGGTGACTCACAACGGAAAAGTGAAAATCTGCTGCAGTTTTGGCTGCTCTCCATGTTGCTGGATACAGTACAGTGATGCCATATAACATATTTATGTGCACTACATGGGAGCCCCACAAGGGAGACGGAATGTGCGGATCCCCTCCAACCATCATTGTGGTTTTACCACTGTGTAACTGCCGCTAAGAAACGGTCTATGATTGTAAGGAAACGGAGCACATAACATTACAATCCTCTGTCATTATAATTAACAGTCATGTGCAGAGACGACCACTGACTCCACTCTTGCAGTGAAAGGGTTAAAAGCGGAGGCGACCCCCACTGCAGGATGAGTGGTTCATCTTATTTTAACATTTTCCCTGCTATGCATAAACTTGTTCAAAGGTATATGCATAGTTTCCAGGACGGGTTCTGGAGTGTAGTCCTATGCCTGACTACACAGAAAAAATGTGCATGAGAAACAACTGCCCAACCAATCTGAATGAATGTATAATGTAATTCTTATTTACAGGCAAGATTCTGGGCTATAATTCATATCTAGCCTGCCAGATGAGGAACCTGGCAAAAGCATAGGCAGTGTTGCCCTTAACCTTGCAGGGGCTGTTACCAATGGATTGTGGGTTTTGGCTTATCCACACACTGACACATTTAGAACACAGACGGTGCTGTTCTCACATTCGTGTCATGACTACAACGTGTTTCATCACCTAGACACACTATGAGATTTTTTATAAACAAATTCCTTAAAGGACATTTACCCTTAATATTAATACTCGAAACTGCTAATTAACTGTATGTAGCATTTGTCTTTCTAAGTAATCCCTTTATCTAACTACACAGTGAAATCTTTTTAGAAAAGAAAATCCTGCAATTTCCACCCTCCTCTGTTCAGTGACCCTCACACCTGCTCAGTGCCATCGCCCCGGGATAGAATTCTCCCATAAGATACTTGTATTTCCCTGTATTACTAAAGGCCTGCAAAAGTCATTGTGGGGCTTTTTTTTGAATTGTATTTGAAACTGTAATATCTTTTATTTAGACCATTACAAGATAATATAAAACTTATCATTAGAATTTAGTTTCAGTTTAAAACGAACCCAGTTTAAACTATTTTAGCTAGTAGATCAAACTACTGAATATCGTATGCTGCATTAAAGCGGTGCATCTACCGGAGTGTATCTATGAAGGGATTGTCAAACTTCAGCCCTCCAGATATCTAAAAAACTACACCGCCAGCATTCCCAGGCTGCAATCGATGGGAGTTGTATTTCAAGTTTTTTTGACTATTGTAAAGATTTATTGTGTACACTGACCATCCTTGAACCAGGTATTGTACCTGAACCAAGGTATTTACTAAAATAATTTAAATATCTCGAGAATTGCAGCTCCAAGCATGCTGGGATTTGTGTTCTAGGCAGTATGGCAACGCCGTTTTTAACAGCAATTACCATCGTCCACCTCCCAAAAACGCTTCCCCCAGCTTTCTCGCTGTTTTCCTGACCTCTTTATTTATACGGTTCTACTAAGGCGCCACTTCCATTGCCTTTAAATTGAATTTAATCAGCATTTCTTTTGCAGCGTGAATACACATTAGGGACGTGGTACAATATACGTTGTGTACAGAGGATCTATTCACCAAGCCTCTCCATTGAACAAAACACAGGAGCGTTCTTCCCTAGAAGATCTTCCAACACTTCTCTTATGAATAAGGTTCCGTAAAGCATTCTCCTTATATACATATTTATCAGTGGTCAGACGGGGAATGCTGGGAGTTGTAGTTAACCATATGACTGGTTTTGACATCTTTTGATTTTTGCTAATCTTTTTCTAACTGTTCCAGAATTTTCCAAAGACTGTCCTAATCTCTGGGTTTTCTTAAAAAGACTTAAGAAGCGGAAGGGAAAAAGCAATTCAGTCATTGGCTGTGATGTCATCTGTTTCATCCTGACTGACGCTGCCTCAACCTTGAAATACAGGAAAGAGAGGTAACGGAACATTGTAAGCATTCAGGTTGACTTACATCTCTCAATTCCTAATCATTTTCAGTTTGGGGGTCTGGGTGGTGATTTAACTTGTATACAAATACCGTATTTGTGGGGTGACATGTCTGTGTATGTTTATTTAATATTATAATACCAAAAGCCCTGCTATGGCAACACAGTATCAAGTGCTTGAACTAATGTAACACTAGGAAAGAGGTCCCAACGAGCATGGCCGAAGACATAGTTTTCTTCTGTTTACGGAAAATCCCGTAAGATCCGAAAATGGAATTAATTTTCGAAGATTCGCGAAATGTACAGAGGCTATTTTTCACTATTTTTCTTCGAAAATCAAATTGACGTTCAAAATACTTGAAAATACGATCAGAGACTACTTTCGAGTTTCCGAACATATTTTCGAGGATTATTCGAATGTTCGAAGGGCATATTTATAAGGATTGTCTTTTCGCAAATCTTAGCGCAGCACATCGCAGCGAAAATAGCGCCATTTGGGGCTTCGTAAAGCGAAAACAACAAACTTCGCGGCTCTTGACAAAGGGCGAACGGGCGCGATAAGAGCAAATATCGCAAGCGAAAACTTAACGCATCTAAGAGACTGATTGCGAAAACCATTGTCAAAACAGAAAAGCCCACTAGAAATGATGTCAAGTTCAAAATGGCCACCTCACATTTAACCAAGAAGTCAGCCCTGTCTTATTTAAGTCAATCTTCTTTAATTTTCTCATTGGAATACAATTTTCTTTTGCACTGCCAACATTCGCCTTTCTAAGGTCGCGATCCTTTTCCCAAGGCATATTCCATTATAAGCGCAGTCCGCCTTTCTAATGTTCGTTCGCTTTTCCAAGGCATATTCCTTATAATGCTCGATCGCCTTTTCTAATGTGAGTTCGCCTTTCTAATCGCGTTCGCCTTTCTAATGTGGCGTTCGCCCTTTCGAATGTCCGCTTTTCCAAGGCATATTCCATTCTACTATGCCGCATCGCCTTCTAAGAATGCGCGTCGCTTTTTTCAAGGCATATTACCCTTAGAATGCTTTTCGCTCAAACAATGACTTTTTCATTCACCACTTCAGGTCGCGCTAACTCTTTCGCTCTTTTTAAGCAAACCACCTTTCGCACTAACGTTTTTGCCATTCCATTTTACCTTTTATAATAGCGGTAACTGTTCTTTTTGGCGAAAACCCATGCGAAAAGTAATAATCGCAAACATTTCGCTACTTTTCGCTTCTTTTATAAATATGCCCCGAATATATTTTTGAAATACTTCGTACATTTGAAAATCTTTCGAAGTCCAGATCCCGTCGATCTTTCGATTTCGGAACAGAGGGGTCCGTGTCAGATCCGGGTTTGTGTCGACCTGGAATCCATCTCGATTCCTATGCCGTAAGAGCTTACAATTAGTTAGGTGGCCTCATTTAGATTCCCCTTTTAAAACTCGTCTAAGAACTCCCTTTAGCACCAACATTCACTCCCAGCATCCCCTTGCCCAGTTGTGAAATTTTGAATATCTGGAGGTCCCTGATCTACTAACAAACATGATTCATTCATATGAGATGAATAGGTTTTAACTGACATTAAATGAACATGTGACACGTAAATTCCACTTCGCACTGAATAGGAGATTCTTGACATTATTACAAATAAAATTGTGATAGGTGTAAAAAATTCTCGCCAGACAAGGTTTTCCAGTCGTCATAAACTGACAGATGTCTTGTGAGTAGAATACTTACTTTTATATATATTATAGACTATATATATAGGAGGATCTTTAAATATACATTGGTACCTTCAGGAAGAAGAATATTCTATTTATATCTGAATTATAACGTTGGTGAGGTGGGATCTGTTATATAATATTCCATATGAAGGTCATACGCTTACTGTGTGTATATCTTTTATCATATATAATTAATAAATGCTAGTTGAGGGTGACAGTATTACTGACCCTGTAAATGCAGCCCCACAGAACATTCTTTTCCAGATATTTCTAATTATACCTATAGGTGTATACATGGGTGGAGCTTCCATATTGTTTCCTTTAGACAGTCAGTATAGGTCTCGCTTATTGTGTGTACAGAACATTTCTTCTCTGTAATTTATACCAAAACCCAATGGTGGAATGCTGCCCATATTTTTCCTAGACAGTACAGTAGAGGGTATTTGCTATTGTGTGTACAGACATTCCTTCTCTGTACGCTAACCCTAGAATGTATCGTTCGCTAACCCTAGAATGTATCGTTCACTAACCCTAGAATGTATCGTTCGCTAACCCTAGAATGTATGTACGTTCGCAACCCTAGTAGAAGTATCGTTTCACTAACCCTGAATGTATCATTCACTAACCCTAGAATGTATCGTTCACTAAACCTAGAATGTATCGTTCGCTAACCCTAGAATGTATCATTCGCTAACCCTAGAATGTATCGTTCCGTAACCCTGGAATGTATCGTTCGCTATTCCTAGAATGTATCATTTGCTAACCCTGAAGTATCGTTCTAACCCTAGAATGTATCGTTCGTAACCCTAGAATGTATACGTTCGCTAACCCTAGAATGTATCGTTCGCTAACCCTTAGAATGTATCGTTCGCTAACCCTAGAATGTATCGTTCGCTAACCCTAGAATGTATCGTTCGCTACCCAGAATGATCGTTCGCTACCCTAGATGTATTGTTCGCTAACTCTAGAATGTATCGTTCACTAACCCTCAAATGTATCGTTCGCTAATCCTAAATGTATCGTTCGCTAACCCTAGATGTATCGTTCGCTAACCCTAGAATGATCGTTCGCTAACCCTAGAATGTATCGTTCGCTAACCCTAGAATGTACGTTCGCTAACCTAGAATGTATAGTCGCTAACCCTAGAATGTATCGTTTGCTAACCTAGAATGTATCGTTCGCTAACCTAGATGATCATCGCTAACCCTAGAATGATCGTTCACTAACCCTAGAATGTATCATTCGCTAACCCTAGAATGTTACGTTAGTAACCCTGGAATGTATCGTTCGCTATCCCTAGAATGTATCGTTCACTAACCCAGAATGTATCGTTCGCTAACCCTAGAAGTATCGTCGCTAACCTAGAATGTATCGTTGCAACCCTAGAATGTATCGTTCGCTAACCTAGAATGTATGTTCGCTACCCTAGAATGTATCGTTCGCTAACCCTAGAATGTATCGTTCGCTAACCCTAGAATGTATCGTTAGCTAACCCTAGAATGTATCGTTAGCTAACCCTAGAATGTATCGTTCGCTAACCCTAGAATGTATCGTTCACTAACCTAGAATGATCGTTCGCTAACCCTAGAATGTATCATTCACTAACTAGAATGTAGTTCACTAACCCTAGAATGTATCGTTCGCTAACCCTCGAATGTATCGTTCGCTAACCCTAGAATGTATCGTTCGCTAACCCTAGAATGTATCGTTCGCTAACCTCGAATGAATCGTTCGCTAACCCTCGAATGTATCGTTCGCTAACCCTAGAATGTATCGTTCGCTAACCCTAGAATGTATGTTCACTAACCCTAGAATAGTTCGATTTCGGTAACCCTTGAATTTCTGGTTCTATTTCACTAACCCTCGAAAGTATCGTCGGTAACCCTTGAATGGCCGTAACCCTTGAATGTAGTTGCGCAAAACCTGACAATTGCCCGCTCGTGTTTATAAGTTTTGGTGACAGTGACATGTCCCCAGACCATTTCCCAGGTGCCACAGCCATTTACAGTAAGTTACCATTATTAGTTTAACTGTAAATACCCGGACTTTCTGAACTATCACTCCCATTGACTTTAATGGGTCTGAATTCAAACCAGCGACGCACAATGTGTAAGAACGTTCGTTTCGGCCGATAATCGGCCCGTGTATGGGCCCTTTATCGTCCGAAATGGTGTTCGGTCAGGTATCGTTGCCGACCAACCAGGCGGATCTCCGAGCGACCGGCCATTTCGGATGCTAAAGGGCCATACACAGGGCCAATTATCGGGCGAAACGAATGTTCCTAAATAGCGTGTGTCGCGGGTCAGGACCGCACGTGTGTACGAACCTTTAAAGGGTTATTTATTATTATTATTAATTAATTCTTATCGTTTAAAATGGTGCTAATTTTGCCCCAAACAATCAGATGTTAGCTTTCAAATGTTAAATAAGATCTGATTGGTTGGGGCAAGATTAGCACCATTTTAACGATAAGAACTTTTATCGAATCTCCCTGTAAGTTTTCCATAAGAACCAATGGGCAACCGATTCTCCCTTCGTTCTCCAAAACCCTCTGCAGCCACATCTATTGAACTGGTGTCCAACCAACCTGCCCTGCTAGGAGTCCCCAGTGTTCCTAATCCCCGTTACAAGGGGAGATGATTCATTTTATAGAGAGTAGTACTCCTTTAACCCCGGCTGTGATGCACAGGAAGGCACAGTAATCGCTTCGTTCCTTTCTGCATTATTCAGCCCATCTGTTGGGTTCGTTTTTTTAAAAAAACTGCCTTTTTTTTGGTGTAATATTTTTCCTTTAAAATCCAATGCTAAGGAGCGTATGTCCCCACTATAAACAAACGGAGAAATAAAACAAAATAAGTGAAAGAAGGGAATTAAATAAACGTCGGCTTCCAATGCCAAAATATTTGCCGTTTTTTCCCCCCTTCTAGCGACGTTCCTTTAGCAAAGCCAATTGTGTACGAGACGGTCGCCGTAATTCAATTTTATGGAGAATTTGCAGAAACAGAACGAGCCATTAAGTAGGAAATACGAGGCGAGACGCGCTGAAGCAATCAGTGATACGACCGGTTCTGTTCAACGCAAAACAATTAAGGGAACATTCCCAGGGACGTTACAAAGTGATTCAGAGACGGTTAAAGACACAGGTCTCTCCCAGTTCCTTCTTCACCCTTCCCAGTGGCCCCTATAATGGTGGGGGGTCCCCAATCTCCCTACGAGTACCACGATCAGCAGTTTTCAACCGCATGATTGCGGTACTAGATGGGAGATTGGGGGGGGAGGCTCATCGGGTCTGGCTCAAAAACTGAGGGCCCCCAGGTTACTGCCTTACAGTCTGAGCTCTAATTAACCCTTTTATTCAGGAACACGCCATTGGCTGAAAACAAGAGATACCCTGCGATTAACACGTATTATAACTATATTACGATATGGGTGCAAACAAATGTCCTTCTTTATAAAACAACATGTGGTAGTAAATGATCCACCCGTATTGTTAAATTCTTACTGTTCGGTAAGCGCCACCACAGCGTTATAATGCGCGTTGGATCGACACATCAACCGACACTAGTGCTACCAGTGCACAAAAATGCACTGCAGTGTCTCCTCTGTCTTAATGTTAAACAACTACCAATGTCCTTGTATCTATATACGGTCAGGGAACTCCCCAGTGACTTCTAATATCCTTATAATTTACAGTAGGGGATACATTATCCCTTATAATACATGAGTGGTACCCAGAGTTCCCTGAATAACTCAGTCTGTGTCCTTGTACCTTTATATGGACACAGAACTCCTCAGTTACTTCTAATATCCTTATAATTTACAGTAGGGGATACATTATCCCTTATAATACATGAGTGGTACCCAGAGTTCCCTGTATAACTCAGTCTGTGTCCTTGTACATTATATAGACACAGAACTCCTCAGTGACTTCTAATATCCTTATAATTTACAGTAGGGGATACATTATCCCTTATAATACATGAGTGGTACCCAGAGTTCCCTGTTAACTCAGTCTGTGTCCTTGTACCTTATATGGACACAGAACCCTCAGTTACTTCTAATATCCTATAATTTACAGTAGGGGATACATTATCCCTTATAATACATGAGTGGTACCCAGAGTTCCCTGTATAACTAGTCTGTGTCCTTGTACATTTATATAGACACAGAACTCCTCAGTGATTTCTAGATCCTTATAATTTACAGTAGGGATACATTATCCCTTATAATACATGAGTGGTACCCAGAGTTCCTGTATAACTCAGTCTGTGTCCTTGTACCTTTATATGGACACAGAACTCCTCAAGTGATTTCTAATATCCTTATAATTTACAGTAGGGGATACATTATCCCTTATAATACATGAGTGGTACCCAGAGTTCCGGTATAACTCAGTCTGTGTCGTGTACCTTTATATGGACACAGAACTCCTCAGTGACTTCTAATATCCTTATAATTTACAGTAGGGATACATTATCCTTATAATAACATGAGTGGTACCCAGAGTTCCCTGTATAACTCAGTCTGTGTCCTTGTACCTTTATATAGACACAGAACTCCTCAGTGACTTCTAATATCCTTATAATTTACAGTAGGGGATACATTATCCCTTATAATACATGAGTGGTACCCGAGTTCCCTGTAAACTCAGTCTGTGTCCTTGTACCTTTATATAGACACAGAACTCATCAGTGCCTTCTAATATCCTTTAATTTACAGTAGGGGATACATATCCTTATAATACATGAGTGGTACCCAGAGTTCCCTGTATAAATCAGTCTGGTCCTGTACCTTTATATAGACACAGAACTCCTCAGTGCCTTCTAATATCCTTATAATTACAGTAGGGGATACATTATCCTTATATACATGAGTGGTACCCAGAGTTCCCTGTATAACTCAGTCTGTGTCTTGTACCTTTATATGGACACAGAACTCCTCTGTGACTTCTAATATCCTTATATTTACAGTAGGGATACATATCCTTATAATACATGAGTGGTACCCAGAGTTCCCGTAGAAACTCAGTCTGTGTCCATGTACCTTTATATAGACACAGAACTCCTCAGTGACTTCTAATATCCATAATTTACAGTAGGGATACATTATCCCTTATAATACATGAGTGGTACCCAGAGTTCCCTGTATAACTCAGTCTGTGTCCTTGTACCTTTATATAGACACAGAACTCTCAGTGACTTCTAATATCCTTAAATTACAGTAGGGGATACATTATCCCTTAATACATGAGTGGTACCCAGAGTTCCCTGTATAACTCAGTCTGTGTCTCTTGTACCTTTATATGGACACAGAACTCCTCAGTGATTTCTAATATCCTTATAATTTACAGTAGGGGATACATTATCCCTTAAATACATGAGTGGTACCCAGAGTTTCGGTAACTCAGTCTGTGTCCGTGTACCTTTATATGGACACAGAATCCTCAGTGACTCTAATATCCTATAATTTACAGTAGGGGATACATTATCCCTTATAACATGAGTGGTACCCAGAGTTCCTGTATAACTCAGTCTGTGTCCTTGTACCTTATATAGACACAGAATCCTCAGTGACTTCTAATACCTTATAATTTACAGTAGGGGATACATTATCCCTTATAATACATGAGTGGTACCCAGAGTTCCCTGTATAACTCGTCTGTGTCCTTGTAACTTTATATAGACACAGAACCATCAGTGCCTTCTAATATCCTTATAATTTACAGTAGGGGATACATTATCCTTATAATACATGAGTGGTACCCAGAGTTCCCTGTATAACTCAGTCTGTGTCCTTGTACCTTATATAGACACAGAACTCCTCAGTGCCTTCTAATATCCTTATAATTACAGTAGGGGATACATTATCCTTATAATACATGAGTGGTACCCAGAGTTCCCTGTATAACTCAGTCTGGGTCCTTGTACTTATATGGACACAGAACTCCTCTGTGACTTCTAATATCCTTATAATTTACAGTAGGGATACATTATCCTTATAATAAATGAGTGGTACCCAGAGTTCCCTGTATAACTCAGTCTGTGTCCATGTACCTTTATATAGACACAGAACTCCTCAGTGACTTCTAATATCCTTATAATTACAGTAGGGGGGATACATTATCCTATTAATACATGAGTGGTACCCAGAGTTCCTGTATAACCAGTCTGTGTCCTTGTACCTTTATATAGACACAACTCCTCAGTGACTTCAATATCCTTATAATTTACAGTAGGGGATACATTCCCTTATAATACATGAGTGGTACCCAGAGTTCCCTGTATAACTCAGTCTGTGTCCTTGTACCTTTATATGGACACAGAACCCTCAGTGACTTCTAATATCCTTATAATTTACAGTAGGTGTGACATTATCCTTATAATACATGAGTGGTACCCAGAGTTCCCTGTATAACTCCGTCTGTGTCCTTGTACCTTTAATGGACACAGAACACCTCAGTGACTTCTAATATCCTTATAATTTACAGTAGGGGATACATTATCCCTTATAATAAATGGGTGTACCCAGAGTTCCCTGTATAAATCGTCTGTGTCCTTGTACCTTTATATAGACACAGAACTCCTCAGTGACTCTAAATCCTTATAATTTACAGTAGGGGATACATTATCCTTAAATACATGAGTGGTACCCAGAGTTCCTGTATAACCCAGTCTGTGTCCTTGTACCCTTATATGGACACAGAACTCCTAGTGACTTCTAATATCCTTATAATTACAGTAGGGGATACATTATCTTATAATACATGAGTGGTACCCAGAGTTCCCTGTATAACTCAGTCTGTGTCCTTGTACCTTTATGGAGACACAGAACTCCTCAGTGACTTCTAATATCCTTATAATTTACAGTAGGGGATACATTATCCCTTATAATACATGAGTGGTACCCAGAGTTCCTGTATAACTCAGCTGTGTCCTTGACTTTATATGGACACAGAACTCCTCAGTGACTTCTAATATCCTATAATTTACAGTAGGGGATACATTATCCTTTATAATACATGAGTGGTACCCAGAGTTCCCTGTATAACTCAGTCTGTGTCTTTGTACCTTTATATGGACACAGAAACTCCTCAGTGACTTCCAATATCCTTATAATTTACAGTAGGGGACATTATCCCGTATAATACATGAGTGGTACCCAGAGTTCCCTGTATAACCCAGTCTGTGTCCTTGTACCTTATATGGACACAGAACTCCTCAGTGACTTCTAATATCCTTATAATTTACAGTAGGGGATACATATCCCTTATAATACATGAGTGGTACCAGAGTTCCTGTATAAACTCAGTCTGTGTCCTTGTACCTTTATATAGACACAGAACTCCTCAGTGACTTCTAATACCTTATAATTTACAGTGGGATACATTATCCTTTATATACATGAGTGGTACCCAAGAGTTCCCTGTATAACTCAGTCTGTGTCCTTGTACCTTTATATGGACACAGAACTCCTCAGTGACTTCCAATATCCTTATAATTTACAGTAGGGGATACATTATCCCGTATAATACATGAGTGGTACCCAGAGTTCCCTGTATAAACTCAGTCTGTGTCCTTGTACCTTTAATAGACACAGAACTCCTCAGTGGACTTCTAATATCCTTAAATTTACAGTAGGGGATACATTCCTTATAATACATGAGTGGTACCCAGAGTTCACTGTATAACTCAGTCTGTGTCCTTGTACCTTTATATAGACACAGAACTCCTCAGTGACTTCTATACCTTATAATTTACAGTAGGGGATAACATTATCCCTTATAATACATGAGTGGTACCCAGAGTTACCTGTATAACTCAGTCTGTGTCCTTGTACCTTTATATAGACACAGAACTCCTCAGTGACTTCTAATATCCTATTAATTTACAGTAGGGATACATTATCCCTTATAATACATGAGTGGTACCCAGAGTTCCCTGTATAACTCAGTCTGTGTCCTTGTACCTTTATATAGACACAGAACTCCTCAGTGACTTCTAAATCCTTATAATTTACAGTAGGGATACATTATCCTTATAATACATGAGTGGTACCCAGAGTTCCCTGTATAAATCAGTCTGTGTCCTTGTACCTATAGACACAGAACTCCTCAGAGACCTTCTAATTCCTTATAATTTACAGTAAGGGATACATTATCCCTTAAAATACATGAGTGGTACCCAGAGTTCCTGTATAACTCAGTCTGGTCCTTGTACCTTTTATAGACACAGAACTCCTCAGTGACTTCTAATATCCTTATAATTTACAGTGGGAATACATTATCCCTTATAATACATGAGTGGTACCCAGAGTTCCCTGTATAACTCAGTCTGTGTCTTGTACCTTTATATAGACACAGAACTCTCAGTGACTTCTAATATCCTTATAATTTACAGTAGGGGATACATTATCCCTATAATACATGAGTGGTACCCAGAGTTCACTGTATAAACTCAGTCGGTGCCTTGTACCTTTATATAGACACAAGAACTCCTCAGTGACTTCTAATATCCTTATAATTTACAGTAGGGGATACATTATCCCTTATAATACATGAGTGGTACCCAGAGTTACCTGTATAACTCAGTCTGTGTCCTTGTACCTTTATATGGACACAGAACTCTCAGTGACTTCTAATATCCTTATAATTTACAGTAGGGGATACATTATCCCTTATAATACATGAGTGGTACCCAGAGTTCCCTGTATAAATCAGTCTGTGTCCTGTACCTTTATATAGACACAGAACTCCTCAGTGACTTCTAATATCCTTATAATTTACAGTAGGGGATACATTATCCTTTATAATACATGAGTGGTACCCAGAGTTCCTGTATAACTCAGTCTGTGTCCTTGTACCTTTATATAGACACAGAACTCCTCAGTGACTTCTAATATCCTTATAATTTACAGTAAGGGATACATTATCCCTTATATACATGAGTGGTACCAGAGTTCCCTGTATAACTCAGTCTGTGTCCTTGTACCTTTATATAGACACAGAACCCTCAGTGACTTCTAATATCCTTATAATTTACAGTAGGGAATACTTATCCCTTATAATACATGAGTGGTACCCAGAGTTCCCTGTATAACTCAGTCTGTGTCCTGTACCTTTATATGGACACAGAACTCTCAGTTACTTCTAATATCCTTATAATTTACAGTAGGGGATAATTATCCCTTATAATACATGAGTGGTACCCAGAGTTCCTGTATAACTCAGTCTGTGTCCATGTACCTTTATATAAACACGAAACTCCTCAGTGACTTCTAATATCCTTATAATTTACAGTAGGGGATACATTATCCCATAATACATGAGTGGTACCCAGGTTCCCTGTATAACTCCGTCTGTGTCCATGTACCTTTATATAGACACAGAACTCTCAGTGACTTCTAATATCATTATAATTTACAGTAGGGGATACATTACCCTTATAATACATGAGTGGTACCCAGAGTTCCCTGTATAACTCAGTCGTGTCCGTACCTTTATATGGACACAGAACTCCTCAGTGACTTCTAATATCCTTATAATTTACAGTAGGGGATACATTATCCTTATAATACATGAGTGGTACCCAGAGTTCCCTGTATAACTCAGTCTGTCCTTGTACCTTTATATGGACACAGAACTCCTCAGTGACTTCTAATATCCTTATAATTCACAGTAGGGGATACATATCCCTTATAATACATGAGTGGTACCCAGAGTTCCCTGTATAATCAGTCTGTGTCCTTGTACCTTTATATGGACACAGAACTCCTCAGTGACTTCTAATATCCTTATAATTTACAGTAGGGGATACTATCCTTATAATACATGAGTGGTACCCAAGAGTTCCCTGTATAACTCAGTCTGTGTCCTTGTACCTTTATATAGACACAGAACTCCTCAGTGACTTCTAATCCTTATAATTTACAGTAGGGGTACATTATCCCTTATAATACATGAGTGGTACCCAGAGGTCTTGTATAACTCAGTCGTGTCCTTGTACCTTTATATAGACACAGAACTCCTCAGTGACTTCTAATATCCTTATAATTTACAGTAGGGGATACATTATCCCTTATAAATACATGAGTGGTACCCAGAGTTCCCTGTATAACTCAGTCTGTGTCCTTGTACCTTTTATAGACACAGAACTCCTCAGTGACTTCTAATATCCTTATAATTACAGTAGGGGATACATTATCCCTTATAATACATGAGTGGTACCAGAGTTCCCTGTATAACTCACGCTGTGTCCTTGTACCTTTATAGACACGAACTCCTCAGTGGACTTCTAATATCCTTATAATTTACAGTAGGGGATACATTATCCCTATTAATACATGAGGGTACCCAGAGTTCCCTGTATAAATCAGTCTGTGTCCTTGTACCTTTATATAGACACAGAACTCCTCGTGACTTAATATCTTCTTATAATTTACAGTAGGGGATACATTATCCCTTATATACAATGAGTGGTACCCAGAGTTCCCTGTATAACTCAGTCTGTGTCCTTGTACCTTTATATGGACACAGAACTCCTCAGTGACTTCTAATATCCTTATAATTTACAGTAGGGGATACATTATCCCTATAATACATGAGTGGTACCCAGAGTTCCCTGTATAACTCAGTCTGTGTCCTTGTACCTTTAATAGACACAGAACTCCTCAGTGACTTCTAATATCCTTATAATTTACAGTAGGGATACATTATCCTTATAATACATGAGTGGTACCCAGAGTTCTCTGTAAACTCAGTCTGTGTCCTTGTACCTTATATAGACACAGAACTCCTCAGGACTTCTATATATCCTATAATTTACAGTAGGGGATACATTATCCTTATAATACATGAGTGGTACCCAGAGTTCCCGGTATAACTCAGTCTGTGTCCTTGTACCTTTATATAGACACAGAACTCTCAGTGACTTTAATATCTTATAATTACAGTAGGGGATACATTATCCCTTATAATACATGAGTGGTACCCAGAGTTCCCTGTATAACTCAGTCTGTGTCCTTGTACTTTTATATGGACACAGAACTCCTCAGTGACTTCTAATATCCTTATAATTTACAGTAGGGGATACATTATCCTTATAATACATGAGTGGTACCCAGAGTTCCCTGTATAACTCAGTCTGTTGTCCTGTACCTTTATATAGACACAGCAACTCCTCAGTGACTTCTAATATCATTATAATTTACAGTAGGGGATACATTATCCCTTATAATACATGAGTGGTACCCAGAGTTCCCGTATAACTCAGTCTGTGTCCTTGTACCTTTATAGAGACAACAGAACTCCTCAGTGACTTCTAATATCCTTATAATTTACAGTAGGGGAGACATTATCCTTATAATACATGAGTGATATAGATAATAGAATAATAGTCTAAATCGTTAATCCTGTATTATAATATCTATCATATCGTATATCCTGTAATAAATAATATAATAATAGTCTATATCGGTATATCCTGTAATAATATAATATAATAATAGTCTATATCGTTATATCCTGTAATAATATAATATAATAATAGTCTATATCGTTAATCCTGTAATAATATAATATAATAATAGTCTATATCGTTATATCCTGTAATAATATAATATAATAATAGTCTATATCGTTATATCCTGTAATAACTATAATAAATACTAGTCTATACGTTATATCCTGTAATAATATAATATAATAATAGTCATATGTTAATCCTGTATTGCTGGGGACAGACTGTAGTTCTGCTGGAAGGCTGCCCAGCTAATTTGCATTCAATTCTTATCATTAATGAACCGGATTTTATCTTTCTCACTATTTTTTGGGTTCACTTGAAATATCAAAGAGGAAGAGAAAGTCATTGGGAAACATTCACATACGGGATCATGGGAATTTTATTCTGGCAGTTTATTAAATCTCCTTCTTTCTCTTTCTCACATCTGCCTGGACATTTCCAACCTACTTGGACAAGACATCAAGTCCGGGCAAGACGTAACAAAATCACCTTCAATTCACAGCAACTTGCACCACAAAGGGAATTAGTGTCGGAGAAGATCCCATTTCATGGGGTTTACGGGAAACTTTCTAACGGAGACAACGAATAAAAGTTCATTGAAACGCAGAGAATGAAATGAGAGAAAAGGGCCCACCAGCATTCCGTAATGAATCCGGAGTAGGGAAGAGATTCCCAAACTCCTACATTGTCATTGACCAAACCAAACCGCCATTCCTCCAAACTAGCCAAACCTGCCAATCAATCCTCATATTCATTACTAATCCCACAGTATAGAGAGGAAGAATAACATTATAACAGGACAACATGGAAGATATTTTGCAACCACAATATCTGTGTAGATACACCACACCTCAGTGTAGAGGACTCACACTTCCTCTAGTTCAGGACCACACTCCCCTATTGCTTACAGTGATTGGTGATCAGTGGTGGTGTACTGCTCAGGGACTAGGGGAAATCATAGTTGAGTAAGAACATAAACACGTATACACATAGTGGACACACGTGTACTCAGGGTGTCTGATACATTTCACCGCAAGGGGTCGATTATTTTTTGGACCCAGACGTGAAATGTGTCATATTGCCTAAGTACGCGTGTCTACCCCGTGTATATGTACTTACTTGGATAAAGATGGCTTCTATTATATGAAGTCCCTAGTTGGGCGGTCCACCAGCACTGAATCACCAGTCATTAGCATGGTGCACCACCACTGAATCCCAGTCATTAGCAGGGTCCACCACTGAATACCAGTCATTATCATGTCACCCACTGTCACCGTCGTCATAGAATACCAGTCATTAGCATGGTCCACACTGAATCACCAGTCATTAGCATGGTCCACCACTGAATCACCAGTCATTAGCATGGTCCACCACCACTGAATCACCAGTCATTAGCATGGTCCACCACTGAATCACCAGTCATTAGCATGGTCCACCACCACTGAATCACCAGTCATTATCATGGTCCACCACTGAATCACCAGTCATTAGCATGGTCCACCACTGAATCACCAGTCATTAGCATGGTCCACACCACTGAATCACCAGTCATTAGCATGGTGACACCACTGAACCCAGTCATTAGCATGGTGCACCACGAATCACCAGTCATTAGCATGGTCCACCACTGAATCACCAGTCATTAGCATGGTCCACCACTGACATCTAGCCACTGATACCAGTCTAGCATGGTCCACCCCTGAATCACCAGTCATTATCTGGTCCCCACTGAATACAGTCAGTAGCATGGGTCCACCACATGAATCACCAGTCATTATCATGGTCCACCACTGAACTCACCAGTCATTAGCATGGTGCACCATGAATCACCAGTCATTAGCATGGTCAACCACCTGATCACCAGCTACATGGTCCACAATCACCAGTCATTAGCATGGTCCACCACTGAATCACCAGTCATTAGCATGGTGCACCACCACTGAATGACCAGTCATTATCATGGTCCACCACTGAATCACCAGTCATTAGCATGGTCCACCACTGAATCACCAGTCATTAGCATGGTCCACCACCACTGAATGACCAGTCATTATCATGGTCCACCACTGAATGACCAGTCATTAGCATGGTCCACCACTGAATCACCAGTCATTAGCATGGTCCACCACTGAATCACCAGTCATTAGCATGGTGCACCACCACTGAATCACCAGTCATTATCATGGTGCACACCACTGAATCACCAGTCATTAGCATGGTCCACCACTGAATGACCAGTCATTATCATGGTCCACCACTGAATGACCAGTCATTAGCATGGTCCACCACTGAATCACCAGTCATTAGCATGGTGCACCACCACTGAATCACCAGTCATTATCATGGTCCACCACTGAATGACCAGTCATTATCATGGTCCACCACTGAATGACAGTCTTACAAGGTCCACACTGAATCACCGTCATGCATGGTGCACCACCTGAATCACCAGTCATTATATGGTGACACCACCACTGAATCACGCTTAGCAGGGCCACACTGAACACCAGTCATTGCATGGTGCACCACCACTGAATCACCAGTCATTAAGGTCCACCACCACTGAAATCACCAGTCATTAGTCATGGTCCACCACCACTGAATCACCAGTCATTAGCATGGTCACCACGATCACAGTCATTAGCATGGTCCACCACTGAATCAACCAGTCATTAGCTGGTCCACCACCACTGAATCACATCTTATCATGGGCTACTGGAACCAACCAATGCGGACAGGGCTTCAGCCCAGAGGAATGACCAATCGTATCCTTCCCAATAGGAAAGGGAAATAGAGATAAGATGGAATTGTGTCCAATGAATATAAAGCCACTTACCGTGTCGTGTTCTCGTGTTCGGGGTCTGTGAGAGTCAAGTTGGAGTTGGCTCTGTGGACAAACAGGAGAGAGCTTCGTCCTGATTGGTATTTCGGATCCAGAGCCTCACCGGATGTTCGGGTGAAAACGGCATCAGCTTCGGTGTCTGCATCATTTTCCCCAGTCATAGAGTAACCGCAATGGGGCAGCCCGATATCTGTCCGGGTAAAATGCCATGAGGCGGCGTCACTCCCCAAGGCCCAATTTTGTAAAGTAAAACTACCACCTAGAGGGAACAACCGATAGTTATTGGCTCTTAGGTAAGTTCATTTACAGTAGGTCTTACAAATGTTCACCAGCCAAGAGCTCGGTAATATAGTTATAATTTATATATTAGGACTGAACTATTATGGATTTCTTCCCTTGTGTGACTTTTCTGTATTTGTATTGTACAGCGGCGTGTGTCCCCAACTGGCGCTTCATAAATGAATCATACTACATACACATACAGCATAACATACATATATACACATACATAATTACAATACATGCATACATACATTATATAATATATATATATATATATACATACATGCATACATATATATACATACATAATACATATATATGCAACAACTTACATACATATACATGCATACATACATACACATACACATAAATACATGACAACTACATACATACAAAACATACATAACATACATCCACACACACATACAGACATACACATACATACAAACAACATATACATACATACATACATACATACTATACATCACATGTGGAAATCTCTTGTGAGTCCCATTCTCTACCACGGTCCCATTCTCTATCCATTAAAGGCAACAAAACCCTTTTTAAATCTCCCTTATGTCTTTCTCCTAACATTAAGGTTTTTTCTTCCCTTGTTCTTTTTTCCTGTCAGTGATATAAATCTGATATTAGCACAATAGCCTTTTGATCTATAAACCTGTTGGTTTTGGGTAAGATTAACATACAACATAAGCATGTTGGGAGGCTTCAGTTTCCTATTAAAGGACAACTACACTGTAAAAAATAGCACATGCGATTTCATCTGCCAGGTTGTAGTGTCCAGGACTTTTCGTATTAAAGATACTGCTGAAGCATCGAGAAAGCCTGGCAAGAATGTTTTATCCATATGAAAACATATGGGTGGTAGGAATTAGCGTTCTGCTGCCTGGGGTACTTAATTTACCTGTTTGAGCTCGCACAACACACACACACAAACACACACACACACACACACCCACACAACACACACCACACACACACACACACAACACACACACACCCTCTCTCTCTCTCTCGGGGGGTCCCCAATCTCCCTACGAGTACCACGATCAGCAGTTTTCAACCGCATGATTGCGGTACTAGATGGGAGATTGGGGGGGGAGGCTCATCGGGTCTGGCTCAAAAACTGAGGGGCCCCCAGGTTACTGCCTTACAGTCTGAGCTCTAATTAACCCTTTCTATTCAGGGAACACGCCATTGGCTGAAAACAAGAGATACCCTGCGATTTAACACGTATTATAACTATATTACGATATGGGTGCAAACAAATGTCCTTATCTTTATAAAACAACATGTGGTAGTAAATGATCCACCCGTATTGTTAAATTCTTACTGTTCGGTAAGCGCCACCACAGCGTTATAATGCGCGTTTGGATCGACACATCAACCGACACTAGTGCTACCAGTGCACAAAAATGCACTGCAGTGTCTCCTCTGTCTTAATGTTAAACAACTACCAATGTCCTTGTATCTATATACGGTCAGGGAACTCCCCAGTGACTTCTAATATCCTTATAATTTACAGTAGGGGATACATTATCCCTTATAATACATGAGTGGTACCCAGAGTTCCCTGTATAACTCAGTCTGTGTCCTTGTACCTTTATATAGACACAGAACTCCTCAGTGACTTCTAATATCCTTATAATTTACAGTAGGGGATACATTATCCCTTATAATACATGAGTGGTACCCAGAGTTCCCTGTATAACTCAGTCTGTGTCCTTGTACCTTTATATGGACACAGAACTCCTCAGTGAAATACATGAGTGGTACCCAGAGTTCCCTGTATAACTCAGTCTGTGTCATTGTACCTTTATAGAGACACAGAACTCCTCAGTGACTTCTAATATCCTTATAATTTACAGTAGGGGATACATTATCCCTTTAGAACTCCTAAGTGACTTCTAATATCCCTTATAATACATGAGTGGTACCCAGAGTTACCTGTATAACTCAGTCTGTGTCCTTGTACCTTTATATAGACACAGAACTCCTCAGTGACTTCTAATATCCTTATAATTTACAGTAGGGGATACATTATCCCCTATAATGTACAGCAGGGGATACTTTATCCCTTATAATGTACAGCAGGATGTGGCTTCGTGTTAGGAACCCAACTGTACAATTAATATCCTATAATCACGGTGGCTCTCTAACACTGGTGTGTCTGGTTAGCAAATGTTTTTTACATTCTTTCCTCTACAGCCCAAAAGAGGGCGGCTTATAAACGGATATTTCCCACACACGCTTTCATCCCACTTTAATGTCGCGCTCCGTTGCTCTGATAAAAGCACTTCGCTGTGAGTCACGGAACTACTCGTAGTGACTCCTTGTTACTTTCCTATATGGACAATGCAACTTCCCTTCAAATGATTTATAACATCCTTCCTATTATTTCTTCTACACTAGTAGGTGGACGCCACCCCATTATCTATAATACAGAGTGTACCAGGTTCCCTGGTTATGCAACACTACTAGTCTGTGTCACTCCTTTCCTTTTCACTTCTGTAACTGTATATAGCACACAAGAATCTCCTCGGAATTCTATTTATTATACACTGATATTATTTACCAGAGGGGAACTTATCCCTATAATACACTGGAATCCGGCTACCCACCGATGCTTCCCTGTCATCAACTCAGTCTGTGTCCTTTTTACCTCTCTTATATTAGACACAGAACTCCTCACGTGACTTCTCAACATCATTTGATAATCAATAGTACACGTTTGGTTTTGCACTATTCATGTTCATCCCTTAAATACATGAGTGGTCCCAGATGTTCCCGTATAACTCCAGTCTGATGTCCACATTGTATACCTTTAATCCCCAGACACCAGGAACTCTCCCTCCAGTGTTAAGTCTACTATCCTATAATTTACAGTAGGGGATACCATTATCCATTATAATAATGAGTGTACCCAGAGTTCCCTGTACCTGTATAACTCAGTCTGTGTCCTTGTACCTTTATATAGACACAGAACTCCTCAGTGACTTCTAATATCCTTATAATTTACAGTAGGGGATACATTATCCTTTATAATACATGAGTGTTACCCAGAGTTCCCTGTATAACTCAGTCTGTGTCCTTGTTCCTTTATATAGACACAGAACTCCTCAGTGACTTCTTGTATCCCTAGTACCGGTGCCGTAATACTCCTTCCCTATCACCTTCCCAATCCTCCTGGATTTAATCTTAATGGCTGCTCTTATTACTATTTAACATATCCCTGTAGACATCCCTCCCACTGTACCCAGTAACCATACACGGTGTTGTGCTATTGTTACTATGTTTGTGTTGTGCATAGACAGAAATGTTTAGTGGGTTGTTGCTGTCCCATTGCATCATACAGTGACCGTCGTCCTGTGTCACCTGCCTGTCTGTGTTGCTGTCGTTATTACTGATGGGAGAGACAAGTCAGAACTTGTCCTAGTCAGGGTCACATTACGGCTGCACTAGGACTGGGTTACTTGTTTACGGGATTTGTATACGCGAGGGCGTCCATCTTGTTCTATAGAAACAGTAGCTCTAGATTATTATAAGAGATGTAAACGTTGCAATGTGGTACCAGTAAGTTTGGGTATTAACAATAAAGGATCCTCTCTCTGTTCAGGGTCGGACAGATCCCAGGAGACGGACAATGCCTATAAATAACTTTCTATTCCAGTTTAATAAAAAGCTGGATGAGTTTCTACAAACAAGGAATGTTACAAGTTACTGGTATTGATACATAAAGTAGAGTTGGGAAAGGGTTTGTCACTGTGAGAACGGTAAAGCTTAGAGCATCACTTGGTACACAGCGCTGTACATTATAACAATACAGATTCTACAGTAATGGTATGTCTATGTTTATTTATATAGCTTCCACTTGGGACTCAGCACTGTAATTAAGAATACAGATATACGTAATGTATGTATATTTTTATTTATTAGCGCCACTTGGGTCCACAGCGCGTGAGCATTATAACAATACGATTATCATATGTATGTTAGGTTTTTTATTTATAGCGCCACTTGGTCGCAGCGCTGTACATTATACAATACAGATTATACAGTATGTATATGGTATATGTTATTTATCTAGCGCCACTTTTGGGTATCGCAGCGCTGTACATATAGCCAATACAGATTAATCCATCTTTATATATTTTATTTATATAGCGCCACACTTGGGTACACCGCTGTACATATAAAAATACAGATTATACCAGTATTATGTTATTGTTATTTATATAGCGCCACTTGGGTACACAGTTCTGTACATTATAACAATTACAGATTTACAGTATGTATGTATATGTTTATTTATATAGCGCCACTTGGGTACGCAGCGCTGTACATTCTAAAACAATACAAGTATACAGTATTTATGCTATATGTTTTTTTATATAGCGCCCACTTGGGGACACAGCGCTGTACATTATAACTATCCAGATGTTCACAGTATGTTATTATATGTTTATTTATAGAGCGCCACTTTGGGTCGCCGTGCTTTACATTAACAATATATATTATACAGTAAGGGGGGGGGGGGGGAGGGGGGGGGGGGGGGGGGGGGGGGGGGGGGGGGGGGGGGGGGGGGGGGGGGGGGGGGGGGGGGGATGGTATTTCTTTCTGCATTTTTTCTTATATCTCGTCCGCTCCCCTTTTGTACAACCCCCCCTCTCTGTCCCTTCCTCCCCTCCTCTTCCTCCCGTCTGTCCTTTCTCGGTTTTTTATTCTTCTCGCCCCTTTCTGTCCCTCCCTCCTGAGCTCCGCCTTCTCCCACTCCCGCGTTTCCCCGTCGTCCTCTGTTTTTTCTTCTTTTCTCTACGCTCGCAGCCCATAGTGTACGCCCTCCGCTGGTCTACCCCTTCTCCCCCTCCGCTCCTCACCTTCCCTGTCTGTCACTCTGTGTTTCTTTCTCTCCGCCACTATGGGTCCCCCGCTCTGGTCCCTTCTCCCCTCCCGCTCCTCCCGTCTGTCTGTCTCTGTTTCTTTTCTCGCGCCCCTTGGGCCGCCGTGCTGTCCCTTCTCCCCATCTCGCTTTCTCCCGTCTGTCTTCTCGGCTTCTGTCTCACCGCGCCGCTTGGCCGCCGCGCGTCCCCTTCTCCCCCTCCGATTCTACAGTCTGTCTGTCTCTGTTTTCGTTCTCCTCGCGCCCCTTGGGCCTCCGCGCTGTCCCTTCCCCCTCCCGCTCTCCCGTCTGTCTGCTCTTTTCTTTCCTCTCCGCCCACTTGGGGCCCCGCGCTGGCGCCTCTCACCCTCCGATTCTCCCTCTGTCTCGTTTTCTTCTCTGGGCGCCCTGTGGGTCGGGCCCCGCGCTGTCCCTTCCCGTGTCCCGCGTGGCTCCCGTCGGTCTGATCTCTGTTGTCCTTTCTCTCGCGCCCCTTGGGGCCACGCGCTGTCCCTTCTCCCACCTCCCGCTTATCCGTCTGTCCTGTCTCTGTTTTCTCTCGCGCCCCTTGGGGTCCCCGCGCGGTCCCTTCTCCCCTCCACGCCCTCCCGTCTCGTCTGTCTCTGTTTCTTTCTCTCGCGCCCCTTGGGTCCCCAGTGCGGTACTTCTCCCCTCCCGCTTCTACTGTCTGTCTGTCTCTGTTGCTTTTCTCTCGCGCCCCTTGGTCCCCCCCGCGCTGTCCCTTCTCCCCCTCCCGCTTCTCCCGTCTATCTGTTGTTCTTTCGCTCCCGCGCCCCGTGGGTCCCCCCGCTGTCCCGTCTCCCCCTCCGCTTCTCCTGTCTGGCTTTCCTGTTTTTCTTTCACTCTCGCCCCCTTGGGTCCCCCGCGCTGTCCCTTCTCCCCTCCCGCTCTCCGTCTGTCCTGGCTCTGTTTCTTTCGCTCGCGCCCCTTGGGGCCCCCGCCTGTCCCTGCCCCCTCCGCTTCTCCCGCCCTGTCTGTTCTTTTTTCTTTCCTCCGCCCCCTTGGGTCCCCCACGCGTCCCTCTCCCCCTCCCCCTGTCCCGTCTGTCTGTCTCGGTGTCGTTCTCTCGCCCCCCCGGGGCCCCGCGCTGTCCCTTCTCCCCATCCGATGCTCCCGCCTCTGTCTCTGTTTCTGTCCTCGCGCCCCGGCGGGGCCCCCGCGCCGCCCTTCTCCCACTCCCGCTTCCTCCCGTCTGTTTCTCTGTTTTCTTCTCGAGCCCCCCTTGGGGCCCCGCGCTGGACTTCTCCCCCTCCGCGCTCCGCTCGGTCTGTCTCTGTGTGCTTTCTCTACCCGCGCCCCTTGGGGACCCGCGCGGTCCCTTCTCCCCATCCCGCTTCTCCCGCTGTATGTCTCCATGTTTCTTTCTCTCGCGCCCCCGCGCCCGGGGGGCCCCGCGCTGTCCCTTTCCCCCTCCGCTTTATCCCGTCCGGTCTTTCGCTGTTTCCGTTTCTATCGCGCCCCTTGGGGCCCCGCGCTGTCCCGTCGCCCCCTCCCGCAGTCGCCCGTTGTCGTCTCTGTTTCGTTCTCCGCGCCCATTGGGGCCCCCCGCGCGGTCCCTTATCCCCTCCCGCTTTCCCGTCTGTCGTCTCTGTCTCTTGCTCTCCGCGCCCCTTGGGGCCGACCCTCGCTGTCCCTTCTCCCCCTCCCCGCTTCCCCGTCTGTCTGTTCGGTTCTTTTCTCTCCGCCCCTTGGGGCCGCCCGCTGTCTTCTCCCACTCCCGCTTCTCGTCTGGTCTGTCTCTGTTTCTTTACTCCTCCGCCCCTTGGGGCCACGCGCTTTTCCCTTCTCCCCATCCCGCTTCTCCCGTCTGTCTGTCTCTTTTGCATCTCCGCCCCTTGGGCCCCCGCCCTGGCCCTTCTCCCCCCCGCTTTCCCGTCAGGTCCCTGTCTCTGTTTCTTTCTCTCCCCCCCTTGGGCCCCCGCTCGGGGGGGGGGGGGGAGGGGGGGGGACGGGGGGGGGGGGGGGGGGGGGGGGGGGAGGGGGGGGGGGGGGGGGGGGGGGGGGGGGGGGGGGGGGGGGGGGGGGGGGGAGGGGGGGGGGGGGGGGGGGGGGGGGGGGGGGGGGGGGGGGGGGGGAAGAGGGAGGTGTCCCTGCGCCCCCGCCGCGCCGCCGGGGTCGTCGAGGTGCATGTCTCGCCGCCCCTTGGGGCCGCCGCGCGGTCCCTGCGCCCGCCCGCTGAGCCTTCGCGGCTCTGTGGTCTGGCCTCGGGCCACTTGGGGACCCAAAACGCTGGACATGCTAACAATACAAGATTAGACAGTAATGTATGTATATTTTATGTATATAGCACCCCTTGGGTACACAGCGCTGTACATTATCCCAGACAGATTATACACAACATCAACCGTATGTATGTATATGTTTATTTTATATAGCGCCACTTGGGGACCACAGCGCGGGTAATTATAACAATACAGAGTATACAGTATTTTCTGTAAATGTTTATTTATAATAACGCCACTTGGGGACCCAGCGCGTACAGTATACAATACAGATTAGACATATTACGGTATATTTTATTTATATAGCTCCACTTGTGTACACAGCGCTGTACATTATACAATACAACTATAACAGTATGTATGTATATGTTTATTTATATCGCGCCACTATGGTTAAACGAAGCGCTGTAGCATTGATCACAATACAGATTATACAGGCTGTATGTATTTTTATTATATAGCGCCACTTGGAGACCAGCCTGTACATTATGCATAATATGATCAGTAAAAATGTATGTATATGTTATTTATATAGCGCCACTTGGTACTCATCGCTGTCCATATAACAATACAGATTATACCGTAATGTATGTAATATGTTTATTTTAGATAAGCTCACTTGAGGGACACAGCTCTGTCACATTATAACAATACAATTATACAGTATGTAAATGTATAATGTTTTTAGTTATATAGCGCCTATTGGTACACAGCCTGTACATTATAACCATACAGATATACAGTAGTATGTATAATGTTTATTTATATAGCTGGCCACTTGGGTACACAGCGCTGTACCAACATTAAAAAACAATACATGATTAATACGATTATGTATGGTATATATGTTTATTTTTTAATACAAAAATAGGCACCACTTGGGTACAGCAGCGCTGTGTACATATAACAATACAATTCTACAGTAGTAATGTATATGTTTATTATATAGCATCACTTGGGTACACAGCGCTGTACATTATAACAGATACAGATTATAATTATGTTGATCTTTTTATTTATATAGCCCACTTGGGACGGCAGCACGGTATCATGTATAACAAACAGATTATACGGTATGTATGTATAATGTTTTATTTATATACGCCACTTTGTTCACACGCGTACAATTATAACAATACAGAATTATACAGTATGTAAATGTATATGGTTTATTTATAGCGCCACTTGGTACGCAGCGCTGTCCTTATAAAACAAAATACAATTATACAGTATGTATTATATGGTTTATTTATATCGCGCCACTGGGGTACGCAGCGCTGTAACCGTATACACAATACCGATTCTACAGTATGTATTATATGTTTATTTATATAGCGCAACTTGGGTACACAGCGCTGTACCTTATAACATACAGATTATACAGTAATGTAATGTATATGTTTAATATTATATATCGCCACTTGGGACACAGTGCTGTACTTATACAATACAAGATTATACAGTATGTATGTAATATGTTTAGGTATATAGCGCCAACTTGGGTACGCAGCGCTGTACATTATAACATACAGAATATCCAGTATGATGTATATGTTTATTTCTATATCGCCACTTGGGGACCCAGCGGCTGTACATTTATAACATATCCGATTATACATTATGTATGTATATGTTTTATTTAATCGCGCCACTTGGGGACGCACAGTGCTGTACAATTATAACAATATAGATTAACAGTATGTAAATGTATATGTTTATTTATATAGCGCCACTTTTGGGTACACAGCTCTTGTACATTATAACACTACAGATATACAGTATGTATTTACGAGGTTTGTTTATAGCGCCACTTGGGTACACACGCGTACATTATAACCATACATTATACAGTATGTAAATGTTTATTTATATAGCGCCAGCTTGGTTACTCATCGCTTGTCCTTATAACACTACCGATCATACAGTCTGTATGTAATAATGTTTTATTTTATATAGCGCCACTTTGGGTACACATCGCTGTACATTATAACAAACCCTAGGATTATAATATACAGTATGTATGTAGATTGTCTTTATATAGCGCCACTTGGGGACGCAGTTGGCTGTAACATTAGCACAATATAGATTATCAGTAATGTATGTATATGGTAATTTTATACAGCGCCGCTTGGGACGCCAGCTCTGTAACATATAAACAATACAGATTATACAGTATGTCTGTATATGTTTATTTATATAGCGCCACTTGGGGAACCGCAGCGCTGTACATTATAACAATACAGATATACAATATGTATGTCTATTTTTTAGTTATATAGCGCCACTTGGGGACACAGCCGCTGTTACATTATAACAAGACAGATTAATCAGTATGTATATGTTTTAATTTATATAGCGACACTTGTGTACACAGCGTTCTGTACAGTATAACAATACAGATTATACGTAATTATGTATCATTTTATTATCTCGACGCCACTTGGGACACAGCGCTGTACATTATAAAATACAGATTATACAGTATGTCTGTATCATAATATGTTTTATATAGCGCCCACATGGGTCACAGCGCTGTACATTATAACAATACAGAATAATACAGTATTCATGTATAGGGTTTATTTTATAGCGCCACTTGGTACACAGTGCTGTAACCTTATAACAATACAGATTTACTGTATGTATGTATAATGTTTTTATTATATAGCGCTCAAGCTTGGGTACACAGCGCTGTACATTATAACAATACAGATTATACGTATGTATGTATAATGTTTATTTATATAGCTCCAATTGGGTACACAGCGCTGTACATTATCCAATACAGATGTATACTGTATGTAGGTATATGTTTATTTATATAGCGCCACTTGGGGAACGCGCTGTACATTATACACACAGATTATACGTATGTGATGTATATGTTTTATTTATATAGCGCCACTTGGACAGACAGCGCTGTACATTTAACAAACAGATTCTACCGCATTATGTATAGGTTTTTTTAATAGCGCCACTTGTACCCAGCGCGTACATTATACACAATACAGATTATAACAGTATGTATGTTATATGTGTTATTTTAGCGCCACATGGGACACAGTGGCGCTGCATGATAACAATACCAGATTATACAGTACCTATGTATATGTTTATTTATAATAGCCGCCACCTTGGGGACACAGCGCTATACATTATACAATACAGATGATACAGTATGTAATGTAGATGTTAATTTATATAGCAACCACTTTGGGACGCCAGCGCTGTAAATTATACACTACAGATTATACAGTATTATGTATATGGTTGATTTATATAGCGCCACTTGGGTACCCAGCGCTGTAGCATTATAAATACAGATTATAACGTCATGTATGTATATGTTTTTATATAGCGCCAAACTTGGGGACACAGCCTGTACTATAACAATAAAGATTATACAGTAATGTATGTATAGTGTTTATTTAGAATAGCGCCACTTGGGGACACAAGCGCTGTACATTATACCAATACAGATTAACCTATGTATTATAAGTTTTTTTATTTATATAGCGCCACTTGGGACACACGCGCTGTACATTATAACAATACAGTATACGTATGTATGTATAATAGGTTTATTTATATATCGCCACTTGGGACGCAAGCGCTGTCCATTAACATACCAGAGTATACAGTATGTATGTATATGTTTATTTATATAGCCGGCCACTGGTACGCAGCCTGTCATTATAAACAAACAGATGATACAGTAATTTATTTATAATGTTTTTATTTGTATATAGCGCCCTTGGGAACACGCCGCTGTACATTTATAACAATAACATATTATACAGTATGTATGTCCTATGTTTTATATAGCGCCACTTGGTGACACAGCACACTGTACATTATAACATACAGATTATCCAGTATGTATGTATATTTTTTATGTTATAATCGCGCCACTCTTGGGGACACAGCGCTGTACATTATAACAATACATAATTATACAGTATGTATGTATTGTTTATTTATATAGCGCACTTGGGACGCCTCTCTGTACATTATAACAATACAGATTATAACAGTATATATTATATGTTTATTTTAGTGCCACTTGGGGACACAGCGTGTCCATTATAACAATACAATTATACAGTATGTAATGTATATGTTTATTTTTAGCACCACTTGTGTACCAGCGCGTAATACATTATACCATACAGATTATACGTATGTATCTATATGTTTTTTTATAGAGCGCCAACTGGGGCCACATACATCGCTGTACATTATAAACAATACAGATTCTACTATGTATGTATATGTTTATTTATATAACGCCACTGTGGGACACAGGTGTGAAGCCTGTACATTATAATAATACAGATATACAGTAGGTATGTCATGTTTATTTGATATAATCGCCACTTTGGGGACACACGCGCTGTAACATTATAACAATACAGATTATACAGTCGTATGTATAGGATGTTTTATGTATATAGCGCCACGTTGGGGACACAGCGTGTAACATTATATAATCGATTATATATAACCGTATTATGTATATTGTTTATTATATAGAGCCACTTGTGCACAGCCGCTGTACAGTATAACAATACAGATTATACAGGATGTATGTATATGTGGTATTTTATATAGCGCCACTGGTGACGCAGCGCTGTACATTATAACCATGGCCAGATTATACAGTTAATGTATGTATATGTTTTAATTTTATATAGCGCCACAGACTTGGGGACCAGCGCTGTACATTATAACAATACAGAATTATACATTAATGTATGGAATGTTTTTTTATAGCACCACTTGGGTACAGAAAAGCGCTGTGTACATTATAACATAACAGATTATAACAGTATGTATGTATCTGTGTATTTATATAGCGCCAACTTGGGTTAACGCGCTGTACATTATAAAACAATACAGATTATACAGTAAATGTACGTCTATGTTTATTTATACACGCCCTTGGGTACACACGCGTACATTATAACAATCAGACTTATCCAGTATGTATGTATATGTTTTATTTATATAGCGTCCACTTGGTACACGCGCTGTACATTATAACAATACAGATTAGACCGTATGTCATGTATGTGTTTATTTATATACGGCCACTTGGGTACACCGCGCTGTACATTAAACAATACAGATTATACAGTATGTATTTATATGTTTCTTTATATAGCGCCACTTGGGACGCAGCGCTGTACATTATAAAACTAAAGATTATACAGTATTATGTATATGTTTAGTTAATATATCGCCACTGGGGACACAGCACGGTACTTATAACAATACAGATTATACAGTAAATGTAGTTATGTTTAATGTTATATAGCGCCCTTGGGGTACACAGCGCTGTACTTATACAATACAGATTAATACAGTATGTATGTCATATTTTATTTATATAACTGTCACTATGGGGACACAGCGCTGTAAACATTATAACACAGATTATACAGTTTGGTAAATGTATATGTTTATTTATATAGCGCCACTTGGGTACACAGCGATGTACATATAACATAACAGATTATCAGTATAATGTATATGTTTAAGTTATATACGCCACTTGGGGACACATCGCTGTACATGTAATACAATCCAGATTATACAGTATGTATGTATATGTTTATTTATATAGCGCCACTTGGGTACACAGCACTGAACAGTAGAACAATACAGATTATACAGTATGTATGTATATGTTTCATTTATATAGCGCCACTTGGGGACCAGCGCTGTACATATAACAATACAGATTGAACTCAGTATGTATGTCTATGTGTATTTATATAGCGCACACTTGGGGACTCAGCGCGTACAATATACAAGACAGATTATACAGTCATATTTATATGTTTTTTATATAAGCGCCACTTGTGTAACACACGCTGTACATTTAACAATACAGATTAATACAGTAATGTATGTAATGTGTTTATTTATATAATTCGCCACTGGGTACAAGCACGACATTATAACAATACAGATTAATCCAGTATTTAGTATATGGTTTATTTATATACGCGCCCTTGGATAACACAGCGGGCTGTTACAATTATAACATACAGATTATAACAGTAGTAATGTAATTGTTTATTGATATGCGGCCACTTGGATGACACAGCGCTGTACATTATACAATACAGATTTATCCAGTATTTAATGTTAGATGTTAATTATATAAGTCGCCACTTGGGTCCCAGCGCTGGTACATTATAACAAGTACAGATTTATACAGTAGGTATGTATATTTTATTTAATCTAGCGCCACTTGGGGACGCACGCGCTGTAACATTATAACAATACAGTTATACAGTAATGTTGTATATTTTATTTATATAGTGCCACTTGGGTACACCGCACTGAACATTATAACAATACAGATATACAGTTAATTATGTATATGTTTTTATTTTTATATAGCGCACTTGGTATACACAGCGCTGTACATTATACAATACAGATTATACAGTATGTAATGTATATGTTTTTTTTAAAAAAAATTTATATAGCGCCACTTGGTACGCAGGCGCTGTACCTTATAACAATACAGATTAAATCCAGTATGTATGTATATGTTTATTATATAGCGCCAACTTGGTACACAGCAACTGACATTATAACATACAGATTATACAGTATAATAATATAATATTCTGTAGATTTCAGCTGAACACTACATCTGGTAATGGGGTAGAAAAGGTTCCATCTGCCTGATCCCAATTTTTCGATTGAACAAACCCATATCCGTCCTATCCAAAACAACGGGAAAATGTCCTTGATAATATCGAATGACCCAAAAAATAATGCCCGTTATGTTCACCATGGCAAGAGAAAATGCAAATTACAAACTTAACATTAATACAAATGTCACACAGAATGCTTATATGAATCAATCAATGAATTTGAACTAACCTACGCAGAGTACATATCTTTATTGTCTTATTGTTCATTTATTTTGGGCCGTTGTTTTGTTTTAAAGACCGATTTCAAACTAGAAACCGGCCATTTTTTTCATCCATTTATGTATAAACCTTTGTCCGGAATTTTTAAAAGACCAAAGCATTTACTGGCAGGATATTTTCTGCATTTCCGTTCCGCCTTGTAATATGTTCATTTGTTCGGAGCCCTCTTTGGGCTTTTTTGTTAGCCAATCTTTACAAATAACGAGCCTGTACGAACCTGTAACCACAAAAGCATATGTTGCACAATCATAAATTCCATTAAAGGAGGAAATTGTTGGGAAACTAAAACTGTTCAAATTCTGGAGGTGCAATTTACTTTTATTTGTTGGAACAATTATTTTCAAATTGCACATGTAGAAACTTATTTTTATTAACTTTTTACAAACTGGTTCTACTTTTAGAAACAACCTTTAGAGCTAAAAGGACATCTAGTTTATTCATATAATTGGACCTGCATCCATCGTAACTATGGCGCCAGAGAGCCGAGTATGCACAATCCAAAAAGCTATTTGTACTTTTACCCTCGACATTGCCTATTAAGCGATTTGCCTTTAAGTCCCTCAGACTGGATGGACGCCTCCCTTTAAGATCCTTATCTTGAGTGAGATTTCTTGATAAACTTGTACTAACTGCATGCCTTTTTTAACAGATAAGAAATTTGTATAAATAATATTTTTTATTGTTTGGTTCCATATAGTGGGTAAGGTACTTGGGCAGGTCTTGCTGTAACTGGAATGGTACATTGGTATTGTACTTGCATAGTGGTAAACCCCTCTACTAGAGCTGACTCCTAGGATTACTGAGCATGCTTGACTTCACAAAAGTCAGAGTTTGCTAGAGTGGGAGGGGGAATACCTAGCCTGAATAAAGCAAACACTGAATTGAATGCAACAGCCAAACAACCACACATCATACCCTAATTACATTTATTTATTTATAGATTAAGATGGAGGCAAAAAAAATGTCAATATACTGGTAGTTGCCGTTTTAAAAGCACATTTTTAACTTATTTAGGAGGTCCAGTGATGCTCTTATCATTAAATATATGGTCCATCTGATTATTAAACATTTGATCTAATACAGATGTTTGGAATCTTTTAGTAGCATTGTGATTTTCATTTTTGTAAACAAGAGTCAACTTTTCCTAGTTTTCAGCTGCTTGGAACCATCAGAGAAAAGAGGTCCTCTCCTCATTGGGTTTTTTTGTGTATGTCTTGGTTCCAGTTTGAAGGTTTCTCTACTATTCTTTGAACTGAACCAACAAGACTTCTGCTTCCTCTTTCCATAAATTATCAACGGCAGGAGGCGATCATGTGATAAAACTTGGGTATAGAAGGACGTAGATAGTCTAAAATAAACCCAGAATCTACGAGTTTAATGGTTTTTGTTTTGGATGATCAATTTGCATGGGTCCTATTTCCAACTTACTTTCCCCTTAATCCCAATTTCAACTCATTTTCTGTAATTTTAGCTCATTCCAGCGGTTTATTGGTAGTTTACACCGGAGCTTCATGCTTAGTCTCTTTTAAAATGTTAAATAAACTCAAGCGTAAAAGTTAGAAAATGAAAATTAGGGGAAGTATTTCTTGTACTTTTGTCATATAAAACAACATATGTTTAAGGCTAACCAATCTTCTATCGGAATGAATGAAATATGGGGAAATTTACAAGAAACATCACATCTCTTTTGTGTTCTTTGTAACTGGAAACACTAACACACACCAACCACCCGTCCCAATAAAGTTACAAAATAGGTCTGTCCCCTAAGAGGACTAAGGCCAGAGATTCAAGGCAGTGAATTTCCCGAGATTCAATAAAAGTATTTCATTTTCCCCAACCAATCAGATGTTAGGCCCCCCCTTGTTCAAATGTTAAATAAGATCTGATGGTTGAGGCAAAATTAGCCCTTTTAAACGATAGGACTTTTTTGAATCTCGCTTGTTTTGGGTACTAGAAACCTGGTTAAGACTTGCAATCTCAAAGTTTTCGACTGTCCCAAATCCTCCCTGAAACTAGTTCCAGATACAGTAGACCCATCTGCAAGTTCGTTAATATTATCAGATACTAAAAAGGGGGCAAATAGTCAAGGCAGAGTATCCCAAATGGCATCAGCATGGACTAGAAAAAAACTAGATTAAAACAAAGATCGAAGCATGAATGGGTAAAATCGCTACTTTTTTTTATTTGCTGTCTATTCTTATTTATTCAAGTTATTTTCTGTCTGATGAGTTTCACAATAAGTAAAAAACCATGTTGGTGGAACTAGGGGGTTTTTACCACACGTGTTTGATGATATTCAAGTATCGCAGGAAGATCTTGGGGACTTCATCCAGATTTCACCTGGAGAGCAATTAAGATTGAGCTTCATATTTCTAGAAATAAATTCAAATTTTGCTGGAATGGTTGAGGGATAAAAACGTTTGGGAAATGGACTTGTCACTAAAGAAGAACATGTCCCCTTGCTTGTTTTCATGATGAAACGTTTATAGGGAAGACAGATTGGGCTACATAGACATTAAAATACTATCTTCTCAGAACAGACAGATCAAATCCGTGAAGCTTTTCCAAGGGTGGCGATCGAACTCAGGCTTCAGTGCTAACACTGCGCCACGTGCTGGCCCAATATTCTTTTATATTTACAGCAGGGGATAATAATATACTATATAATAAGGAAAAGTCTTCCCCTTTATTATGATAATCTAAAGACCATTTCAAACGAGGCTGGATTTTTAATATCCTTATAAATGGGCAAAATTTACCGCAATCCGTTTTAGCAACTTTTGACCCTTAGTAAATTCCCATTTAATCTACTAGTTTTCAGTATTATGGTACCCAGAGAGTTAATCTACTAATGTAACATATCCACAAGAGTCCCATTTGTGTGGATGCAAGTATCATCTGTGTGTGTACGACATTCTCTACCTCGACCGCCAAGCTTCTTGACGCGTGGGGGTTTATTTTTATTGAACACCGTAAATTTCTTTCCTCGTATTACAGTAGAGCTTCTCCTCGCCGAATTGAGTTTTATGGAATTAAAATAAAAGAACCTTTTGTGTCCCCATAAAAAGTTTTTCCTAACTCTGAAATATAAACGTATACATGGTCTGAAAACACAGGTAGAAATTTTATTCTTCATAAAGACATTCTTTTTTTCCTCTGCCTAGTTACGATTTGCATTTTTAAATCCCTACATAATCCCTGGGAATGCGTTTGAACAATGTATTTTGTAGGTGGATTTGAGAATTTGCATGAATAGAAGGCTAATTCTAATACGTTGTTTAATAATCTAATTAGAGTATACTAGTGTAGCAACTTTCATAATGTGGGTGTAAAACCCTTATTAGTCATCACTACTGTATGTCCCGATCGTGTGTCCAGCCATGAACCACCAAATTAAAATGATAAGCAGTTTTTTCATATGGTGACGAACGCCAATTGTGATTTCTAATATCATTTATATAAGGGGTACATTCATTCTCCTTCCTGTTATAGTCATTTCATGATTCCATCCACTTTCAAATATAACTGAGTTCGAAATATCTTGAATACATCACTAAGTATCAATCTGTCTACGACAACCTCCAAATATTGTATTAGTATACTTCTTTGTAAGGACAACAAGAATATTTAATTTATGTAATTGGGTAGTTTATTTGCTCCAGACGGTCCAGCCCTTACCCATATTCTAATGCACAAGGACTCTGATTTACCAGGAGTGGGGTCCTCGTATGTGTGGAGTCAGGGTGTTGCTGACTACCACTCTTGGTAGAATGCCAATAATGGGCGCCATATTTCTTGACTAAACAGTCCTTATTTTATTACAGAACAATATTAAATGAAGGCATTGCCATTATCACTATAGAGGTGACATCGCAATGGCACGATCTCACATAATACTCACAACCCAGAGGGATCAGAAACAGAATAAATAACAATCAGCTTGTTGTTGCCACCCAGCTCTCATGTCACGTAGTGGAATCTTCTCCCTATGTCTGGCACTAAATGTCCCATTGGGTGGTAAAACCCGGACCGTACTTAATCGCCTTGTTGGAAGTCAGAGGCTGATCACTACTCCCTACTCCTCTCTATCCACTCTGAGTAGCTATAACTATCTAACTCATCTGAATGTTATTGGTAGAAACATTTCAAGACTGTGCCCCTTGGGGTGAGTTTTTTAACAAACCCCTCTAATAAAGCCCCCTGATTTCCCCTTAAAGTGCCATAAGGGCTGAGTGGATGGTTGTAAACTGGAACCTTTATAAAACTTGTTTTCATTTTTCAAAGGAAACCCTGTTCTCTGTTTTCCCCTTTATTGCCCTCCCGCCGGTTTGCACACAATGTTTTCACTACAATAGTGGTTCGAGTGTGTCGGCTCAATAGACTAACATTTACAATTTATATTTAAAGTGCGGTTGTTATGAAGACAAACAACTGAGAAGGTTTTTGGCCATGTTTTCCCCAGGCTCCTTCATACTGAACTAACACTGAAGTGTTGAGATCTTAACAATATCCCGACACATTTACAGCCAAAACTAATTTCCCTTTTTGCACCTTGTCCCTAAGCGTTTGAATATTTGGTGCTCTAAACATTCATCTTATGTTAATTACAGAAGTTTACCTGTGTGAAATACTACTGGAAACAGTCAGCAAGTTTTTTTTCCATCTTGCGCTAGCACATCGCAGTTTCGCTAGAAAACTATTAACGAAGTAGACTAAAGTGCATATTGGATGTTTTGATAGAAAATGTATGAATCATTATGCGTGGAAGGGGTCATTTGAGGCAGAATGTCTCCTTATGCATTTAATTCTACCAGTTTTTTCTATTTCTTGTTTCAACTGTTTTAACACCAGAACAACATCTAATTTAATTGTATGGGAGCAACAAATTTATAGTCCTTAAAAAATATTTTACAGATGTTTATTTTCTAAAACACTTTTATTTTTTGCTTTTTGACACATGAACTGGTAACTCGGTAGGCAACTGTTTTTTTTTTTTTTTTTTTACTGTGGAACCGGATTGGAAAAACCATTAATCTTTAAGATGAAATGAAATCTTACCCACGACCTCAGTACTTACCTTTTTGCATACATGAGCTTGATTTGGAGTTTTTTAGAAAAAGAAAATTGAAGGCTGTTTTTACGCAGTGTTATTGGTGCCCGTTGCTTGCCCAGATCATTAAAGCATAGAACACACCTTCTTATAACAGAAGGCATCTTGCAGTCTGTCATGCAAAATGAAAAGCATGCCCCCAAAGCCTATGAAACAAGAAGTCTTTTCTTACTTCCCATGTTTTCCCAAGTAAGGCGAGATAATGTCAAAACACTCATTAAAGGTGAGAACACCTACGAAACAAACGCATGCCGCAGAGCTAACTTAGAACATGCCAGTTTACTTATTATTTATCACTTTGCAATCACTGCTAATTGCATTCATTAAAGGGTCATGTCTATCCACCAAAATCAAAAAAACAAATTTTTCCAGTAAAGGTCGTTACCCATCCCCAAAGCCTTTTCCTCCTGTCCCTGCCTTTCTTTTGAAAAAATTCCATTCCCTTACTTTGGCACAGCAGTCTCGAGAAGTTCTATTCGTTTTTTGGGGGTGTGCCCCTTAGCTTGTGCTGATAAGGAGTGAGCTGACTACTAATGAGGCTATTACCATGCGTTTTTTGGGTCCCGCCCACTTGAACCCTGGGTGCTTTTATGTAAACAATCCTTCCTGCATTGCAAACTGGTAGTAAACAGACAATGCTGGCCATAGACAAAGGAGAGAGTTCAGACATAAGTGGTGCCCATCTGTGGCTGGGGGGAAGGCATGGAGAGTGTGTGTCGATAGACCCAGATCTAAATATCCAATCCAGACGAAAGAGCCATTTCTGTGGCTGGGGGAAGCCGGAGAGTGTGTGGTAGATAGACCCAGATCTAAATATCCACATCCAATCCAGTACGTAAGAGCCTTTCTGTGTGCTGGGGGAAGCAGGGAGAATGTGTGTAGATAACCCAAGATCTAAATATCCAATCCAGACGTAGAGCCATTTCTGGTGGCTGGGGGGAAGCAGGAGAGTGTTGTAATATACCCAAGAATCTAATATCCAATCCAGACTAAGAGCCATTTTCTTTCTTGGCTGGGGAAGCAGGGAGTAGTGGTGTAGATGAACCCAAGATCTAAATATCATCCAACGTAAGAGCCATTTCTGTGGCTGGGTGAAGCAGGGGCGTGGTGTAGATAGTACCCAAGATCTAAATATCCATCCGAAAAATCCAGACCGTCAGAGCCATTCTGTGGCTGGGGGTGAAGCGGGAGAGTGTGTGTATATATAGACCCAAGTCTAATATCCAATCCAGACGTAAGACATTTCTGTGGCTGGGGGAAGCAGGAAGAGTGTGTGTTAGATAGACCCAAGATCTAAATATCCAATCCAGACGTGAAGAGCCATTTCTGTGGCTGGGTGAAGCAGGGAGAGGGTTTGTGTAGATAGACCCAACGATCTCAATATTCCCATCCACCAGACGTAAGGAGCCCTTTCTTTCTGTGGCTGGGGGAAGACAGAGGAGAGTGTTTGTGTAGATAGACCCACGATTAAATATCCATCCAGTACGTAAGCATCAGTTGTGGTTCTGTTGGCCATTTCTGTGGCTGGGAAGAGGGAGTAGTTGTGTAGATAGACCCAAGATCTCAATATCCAATCCAAAGTAGATAGAGCCATTCCTGTGGCTGGGGGAAGCAGGGAGAGTGGGTGTGGAGATAGAACCCAGATCTAATACCCATCCACGACGTAAGAGCCTTCTATGGAGGATAGCAGATGTCCGTGTGTGTAGTAGCAGATCAAAGTCCAGGTCGATGCCTATTTCTGTTTGCTGGGGGAAGCAGGGAGAGTGTGTGTAGATAGACCCAAGATCTAAATATCCAATCCAACGTTAGAGCCATTTCTGTGGCTGGGGAGAAGCGGGAGAGTGGGGTGTTTCGATAGACCCAGATCTAAATATCCAATCCAGACGAAGAGTCGATAAGAGCCAGTTTGTGTCGGTCTTTGTTGCGGGGAACAGGGAGAGAGTGTGGTGTAGATATACAGCGCCAAACCCCCCCCAACCACAGTCTCCATCCTACCACCCCCCCCCCCCATCACCTCCCCCCCACCACAAAGACTAGTCCCGTCTGGAGGAACAGGAGAGGTCCCGAGTAGCCCAATAACCACAGCTAGCTTCGTGCTTGGAGCGGCGGTAGCCAAAGATCTAAATATCAATCGACGTAAGAGTTTCATACATAAAGTCCTTCCATTTCTGTGGCTGGGGGAAAGGTGTGTGTGTGTGTGTGTGTGTGGTGTGGCGTGCGTGCGTGGCGTGCGCGTGCGTGAAGCGTGCGTGCGTGCGGCGGCGTGTGTGGGTTAGACACGAGACCTACAATCCATTCCGAACGAGATGTTCCGTTTTAATCCCCAGCCGGGCAGGGTCGACGAGTCCGACGCAGCATGGGTGGATCCTGCGCAGTGCGTGGTGGCAACACGTCGGACTGCCTGCTATTGGGAAGGCAGAAACATGAAATATTCAATGTGCCAAGCGGATCATTACCAGGCACATCACATCGGAAAATAGGGCAACAGACAAAATCCATAAAAGGTATCATGCAGATTTAAAATGGGCTCTTACTTTAGAGGCCAATGTTAATTTTTCAGGTGGAACATACCCTTTAAGCGTGATCAGATGGTTTGGAAACAAAAGGTAAACGTTGGGGGGCAATCATATCAATTCGAAACGTCAACATCCGGGACAACGGAAAAAGACACACACCACATATTCAAATCTAATGGACGAACAGTCTTTTACTTAACCAAATGTGGATGAGACTATGGTCGATATAGTGAGGTGCCCATGACTATTTTAATTACATTAAAGTCAATGGGAGTCAAATAGTTCGAAAAAGTTTCGAAGTGAAATACAAATAAAATATCATGGTCAACTTAATGTAAATGGCTGGGTGGACCCTGGGAAATGGTCGAGGACATTTTTCCATTACAGGACCTTCACAAACTCATATATTCGATATGTTCGATTTTACTGACGTATTGGCTTAATCTAGAACATTTTTTACTAACATATTCGATAATTCGATATTTACTCGCTATTGGCATAAAGACTATTTTTTCCTACATATCGTTAATTCGATATTTACTAGGTATTGGTCAATAGACATTTTATTCTCCCAAATTCGATAATTCGATATTACTCCCGCTGTATTGGTAGAATAGAACGTTTTTACTACATATTCGATAATTCGATATTTACTCAACGTTATTGCTGTATAAATAACGATTTGTACTCACATATTCGATATCGGAGTTATTTACCTCGCGTCATTGGTATAATAGACATTTTACTCGCATATTCGCATAATTCAATATTTACAGCGATGGTATATAAAAACATTTTACCAACATATTCATAATTTCGTATATTACTAGGTATTGGTATAAAGACATTTTACTCCACATATTCGATAATTGATATTACTGCGCTATTGTGTATAAAGACATTTTACTCACAGATTTCAATAATTCGATATTTACTTGCGTATTGGTATAATAGACATTTATCTCACATATGTCGATAATTCGATATTTTACTCGTCTTTTTAATATAGACATTTACTCGCATATTCGATAATTCGATATTTACGCCCGCGTATTGCGTATAAGACATTATACTCAATATTCCAATAATTCGATATTACTTGCGTATTGGTATAATAGACATTTTACTACATATTCGTATTCGATATTTACTCGCGTATTGGTATACTAGAATTTTAACACAATATTCGATTATTCGATTTACTAGCGTATTGGGTATTAATAGAAACCCTTACATCACATAATTCGATAATTCATTCTCAGCGAATAATGAGTAAAATAGACATTTACTCACATATTTCGTTTAATTCGATATTACTCACGTATTGGTATAATAGAATTTTACCTCACATATTCGGTATAATTCGATCTTACTAGCGTATGGTAGAATAGACATTTTACTCACATATTCGGTAGTTCGATATTTACTCGCGTATTGGTATAATAGTATTTACATCACTATTCGGTAATATCGATATTTTACTCGCGTATTGGTTATACTACGACATTTTACCGCATATTCGATTTATTCGATATTTACACGCGTATTGTATACTAGACATTTTAACTAGCATATTCCATAATTCGATATTTACTCGCTGTAATTGGTATATACAGACATTTTACTTGCATATTCGATATGTTCGATATTTACTCGCTATTGGTATAATAGAAATTTTACTCACATATTTCGATTATTCGTATTTACTCGCGGATGGTAATAATAGACATTTTTACGTCCGCATATTCGATTATTCGCATTTACCTCGGTATTGGTTGAATAGACATTTTACTCACTATTCGATAATTCGATATTTACTCGCGTATTGGTATAATAGACATTTACTCGCATATTCGATAATTCAATATTTTACTCGTTGTATTGGTTATGATATAGACATTTTATTTCGTAATTCGACATACGCTTACACTTATATTACAGATAATATCGATATTACTGCGTGCTTGGTATAATAGACATTATACTGCATCCATTGAATATGATATTTACTATGGTTTGGGTTAATAGAATCATTCACACATTTCGATTAATTCGATATTTACTAGCGTATTGTATAATAGACATTGTTATCAACATATTCGATAATTCCTTTATCAGCGTATTGGTATATAATAGACATTTTATAATATTCGTTAATCGATTCTACGTATCTGTAAGCTTACTATGATTACTTCGATATTCTCGCCGTATTGGGTCATAATAGACATTTTACTCACATATCGTTACGTTATACTATTATAACTGTTATCCAACATATTATCATATGTCGCACGTATGGGTATAATAGACTTTAACTCACATATTTGATAATTCGGATATTCTCGCGTATTGGTATATAGACATTTCACTCACATATTCGATATCGATGTAAATTCGTATTTATATAGCTTACACATGTATCCAACGTTATGGTATAATGACATGTACTCACAATTTTGATTATTCGATATTTATCCTCGCGTTATTTGGTATAATAGACATTTTACTCACATATTCGATAATTCGATATTTACTACACTCGTTGATGTGTATAATAGTACATTTCAACTCACATATTCGATAATCGATATTGACTCGTGTATTGGTATAATAGACATTTTACTTCACATATTGATAATTCGATATTTCTCGCGTATTGGTTAATAATAGACATGTGTACTACATATTTGATAATTCGTATTTACTCGCGTATTTGTATAATAGACAGGTTTTACTACATATTCGATATTCGATATTTACTTTACTCTCAGAACTCCTCAGTGACTTCTAATATCCTTATAATTTACAGTAGGGGATACATTATCCCTTATAATACATGAGTGGTACCCAGAGTTTCCTGTATAACTCAGTCTGTGTCCTTGTACCTTTATATAGACACAGAACTCCTCAGTGACTTCTAATATCCTTATAATTTACAGTAGGGGGTACATTATCCCTTATAATACATGAGTGGTACCCAGAGTTCCCTGTAT
>JAACNH010000046.1:147235-198300 GCA_019447015.1 Hymenochirus boettgeri | reverse complement strand
CCTGTAATAATATAATATAATAATAGTCTATATCGTTATATCCTGTATGCTGGGGACAGACTGTTTAGTTCTGCTGGAAGGCTGCCCAGCTAATTTGCATTCAATTCTTATCATTAATGAACCGGATTTTATCTTTCTCACTATTTTTTTGGGTTCACTTGAAATATCAAAGAGGAAGAGAAAGTCATTGGGAAACATTCACATACGGGATCATGGGAATTTTATTCTGGCAGTTTATTAAATCTCCTTCTTTCTCTTTCTCACATCTGCCTGGACATTTCCAACCTACTTGGACAAGACATCAAGTCCGGGCAAAGACGTAACAAATCACCTTCAATTTCACAGCAACTTGCACCACAAAGGGAATTAGTGTCGGAGAAGATCCCATTTCATGGGGTTTACGGGAAACTTTCTAACGGAGACAACGAATAAAAAGTTCATTGAAACGCAGAGAATGAAAATGAGAAAAGGGCCACCCAGCATTCCGTAATGAATCCCGGAGTAGGGAAGAGATTCCCAAACTCCTACATTGTCATTGACCAAACCAAACCGCCATTCCTCCAAACTTAGCCAAACCTGCCAATCAATCCTCATATTCAATTTACTAATCCCACAGTATAGAAGGAAGGAAGAATAAACATTATAACAGGACAACATGGAAGATATTTTGCAACCACAATATCTGTGTAGATACACACACCTCAGTGTAGAGGACTCACACTTCCTCTAGTTCAGGACCAGCTCCCCCTATTGCTTACACGTGATTGGTGATTCAGTGGTGGTGTACTGCTCAGGGACTAGGGGAAATCATAGTTGAGTAAGAACATAAACACGTATACACATAGTGGACACACGTGTACTCAGGGTGTCTGATACATTTCACCGCAAGGGGTCGATTATTTTTTGGACCCAGACGTGAAATGTGTCATATTGCCTAAGTACGCGTGTCTACCCCGTGTATATGTACTTACTTGGATAAAGATGGCTTCTATTATATGAAGTCCCCTAGTCTTGGAGCGGTCCACCAGCACTGAATCACCAGTCATTAGCATGGTGCACCACCACTGAATCACCAGTCATTAGCATGGTCCACCACTGAATCACCAGTCATTATCATGGTCCACCACCACTGAATCACCAGTCATTATCCGAGCGGACCGGCCATTCGGATGCTAAAGGGCCCATACACGGGCCAATTATCGGGGCGAAACGAATGTTCCCTACCAGAGCCGCCTCCCCCCGCGTTGTGTCGCGGGTTCAGGACCGCACGTGTGTACGAACCTTTTAAAAGGGTATTTATTATTATTATTACACACCCTACTTCTTATCGTTTAAAATGGTGCGAATTTTGCCCCAAACAATTCAGAGTTAGCTTTCAAATGTTAAATAAGATCTGATTGGTTGGGGCAAGATTAGCCACCATTGTAAACGATAAGAACTTTTATCGAATCTCCTGTAAGTTTTCCATAAGAACCAATGGGCAACCGATTCTCCCTCGTTCTCCAAACCCGCTGCAGCCACATCTATTGAACTGGTGTCCAAACACTGCCCTGCTAGGAGTCCCCAGTGTTCCTATCCCCGTTACAAGGGGAGATGATTCATTATAGAGATTAGTACCTTTAACCCCGGCTGTGATGCAAAGGAAGCAACAGTAAGCGCTTCGTTCCTTTCTGCATTATTCAGCCCATCTGTTGGGTTCGTTTTTTTAAAAAACAACTGCCTTTTGTTTGGTTTGTTTGTAATATGTTTCTTTAAAATCCATCGTAAGGAGCGTATGCCACCACTATAAACAACGGAGAAAATAAAACAAAATAAGGGAAAGAACGGGAATGTAAATTAAACGTCGGCTTCAATGCCAAATATTTGCCGTTGTTTTCCCCCTTCTAGCGACCGTTCCTTAGCAAAGCCAATTGTGGTCGAGACGGGTCGCCGGTTAATTCATATTTATATGGAGATTTGCAGAGAAACAGACGAAGCTACTTAAGTAGGAAATATTCGAGCGAGACGCGCTAAAGGCAATCGTATACGACCGGTTCTGTTCACGCAAAAAATAAGGGAACATTCCCAGGGACGTTACAAAGTGATTCAGAGACGGTAAAGCACCGGTCTCTCCCATTTCCTCTTTCACCGCTTCCCAGTGTGCCTCCTATCATGGGGGGGGTCCCCAATCTTCCACTACGAGTACCACGATCACAGTTTTCAACGCTGAATTGCGTACTAGATGGGAGATTGGGGGGGGAAGTGCTCACGGGTCTGGCTCAAAAACTGAGGGACCCCAGGATTACCTACTCGCCTTACAGTCTGAGCTCTGAATTAACCCTTTCTATTCAGGAAACACGCCATTGGCTGTAAAACAAGAGATACCCTCGATAACACGTATTATCAACTATTCGGTACGATAGGGTGCAAACAAATGTCCTATCATTTATAAAAACACCATGTGGGTACGTAAATGATCCACCTATTGTTTAAATTATTACTAGTTCGGTAAGGCCACCACAGCGTTATAGAATGCGCGTTTGGATCGCACACTCAAACGACACTAGTGCTACCAGTGCACAAAATGCACTGCAAAGTGTTCCTCTGTTCTTAATGTTAAAAACTACCAATTCCTGTGATCTATATACGGTCGGAACTCCCCAGTGACTTCATAATATCTAAATTTACAAAGTAGGGGATACAATACCTTTATAATAACATTGGATGGTACCCAGAGTCCCTGAATTAACTCAGTCTGTGTCTTGTCCTTTATATGGACACAGAACTCCTCAGTTACTCTCATAATATCCTTATAATTTACAGTAGGAGGAACTTTCCTATTAATCATGAGTTGGGTACCCAGAGTTCCCTGTATAAACTCAGTCTGTGGTCCTTGTACCATTATATGACACAGAACTCTCATGACTTCAGATCCTTATAATTACAGTAGGGGATATCATTCTCCCTTAAATACATGGTGGTCCAGAGTTCCCTGTATAATCAGTCTGTGTCTTGTAACCTTTATATGACACAGAACTCCTCAGTACTTCAATATCCTTATAATTTACAGTAGGGGTATACAGTATCCCTTATAATACATGAGTGTACCAGAGTTCCACTTATCACTCAGTCTTGTGTCCTTGTACATTATAAGGACACAGACTCCTTCAGTGATTTCTAGTACCGTAATAATTGTACAGTAGGTGGGACATTATCCCTTAAATACATAGGGGGTACCCCAGAGTTCCCTGTATAATCCAGTCTTGTCTTTGTACCTTTATGATGGAGGAACAGTAACTCCTCAGTGATTTCTAATATCCTTATATTTTACAGTAGTAGGGGATACATTCTCCCTGCATAATACGATGAGTGGTACCCAGAGTTTCGGTATAACTCAGTTTCTGTGTCCTGTACCTTTATAGGACACAGATCCTCAGTGGACTTCTAAGCTATCCTATATTACAGTAGGGGATAATTACCCTTTATAAATACATGAGTTGGTACCCAGAGTTACTGTATAACTCGGCTGTGTACTGTACCTTATATAGACACAGAACTCAAGCGGACTTCTAATATCCTTATAATTTACAGTAGGGGATACATTATCCACTGTATAATACTGAGTGGTACCCAGAGTTCCCTGTATAACTCAGTCTGTGTCCTTGTACCTATATAGGGAACCAGGAACTCCATCAGGCCTTTCTAATATCCTTATAATTTAAGTAGGGGACACATATCCTCTATACATGAGTGGTACCCAGAGTTCCCTGTATAAATCAGTCTGTGTCCTTACCTTTATATCAGACAGAAATCCTCAGTGCCTTCTAATATCCTATAATTTACAGTGGGATACATATCCTATACATACATGAGTGGTACCAGAGTTCCCTGATAAACTCAGTCTGTGTCCTTGGACCTTTATATGGACACAGAACTCCTCTGTGACTTCTAATATCCTTTAATTTACAGTAGGGATACATATCATTTATACATGAGTTGGTACCCAGAGTTCCCTGTAGAACGTCTGGTGTCCATGTTACCTTAATAGACAACGAACTCCTTCAGTGACTTCTAATATCCTTATAATTTACAGTAGGGGGATACTTATCCCTTATTCAATACATGAGTGGTACCCAGAGTTCCCTGTATAACTCAGTTGTGTCTTTTACCTTTATATAGACACAGAACTCTCAGTGACTTCTAATATCCTTATATTACAGTAGGGGATACATTATCCCTTATAATATAATGATGGTACCCAGATTCCCTGTATAACTCAGTCTGTGTCCTTGTACTTTATAGGACCCACAGAACTCCTCAGTGATTTCTAACTATCCTTATAATTTTACAGTAGGGGATACTTATCCCTATAATACATGAGGGTACCCAGAGTTCCGGTTATAACTCAGTCTGTGCCGTGTACTTATATGGACACAGAACTCCTCAGTGACTTATAAATCCTTTTAATTTACAAGTAGGGGATACTTATCCTTATATACATGAGTGGCGACCAGAGTTCCCTGTATAACTCAGTCTGTGTCCTTGTACTTATATAGACAAGAACTCCTCAGGGACTTCTAATATCCTGTAATTTACAGTCGGGGTATACATTATCCTTATAATACATGAGTGGTACCAGAGTTCCCTGTATAACTCAGTCTGTGCTCCTGTACCTTATATAGACACATGAACTCATCAGTGCCTTCTAATATCCTTATAATTAAAGTAGGGGATACATTATCCTTACTAATACAATGAGGGTTACCCAGAGTTCCCTGTATAACAGTCTGGGTCCTCCTTTGTTACCTTATATAGACACAAGACTCCCACGTGCCTTCTAAATCCTTATAATTTACAGTAGGGGATACATTTCCTTATAATACATGAGTGGTACCCAGGTTCCCTGGTATAACTCAGTCTTGGTCCTTGTACCTTTATATGGACACAGAACTCCTCTGTGACTTCTAATCATATAATTTACAGTAGGGATACATTATCCTTATAATACATGAGTGGTACCAGAGTTCCCGTATAACTCAGTCTGTGTCCATGTACCTTTATATGGACACAGAACTCCTCAGTGAATTCTAAATCTTATAATTTACAGTAGGGGATACATTTCCTTATAATACATGAGTGGTACCCAGAGTTCCCTGTATAAAACACAGTCCTGTGTCCTCTGTACCTTTTATAGGCACAGAACCCTCAGTGACTTCTAATATCCTTATAATTTTACAGTTAGAGGGGATACATTATCCCTATAATACAGAGGGTGGTACCCAGAGTTCCCTGTTAAACTCAGTCTGGGTCCTTTACCTTTATATGGACACAGAACTCCTCAGTGGACTCTAAATCCCTTATAATTTAAGTAGGTGATACATTATCCTTATAATACATGAGTGGTACCAGATTCCCTGTAAACTCAGTCTGTGTCCTTGTACCTTTATATGGACACAGAACACCTCAGGCGACTTCTAATATCCTTATAATTACAGTAGGGGATACATTATCCCGTTATATAATACATGGGTGGTACCCAGAGAGTTCCCTGTATAACTCAGTCTGTCCTGTTGTACCTTTATATAGACACAAGAACTCCTCATGTGACTCTATATCCTATAATTTACAGTAGGGGATACATTATCCTTATAATACATGAGTGGTACCAGAGTTCTGTATAACTCCAGTCTGTGTCCTTGTTACCTTTATATGGACACAGAACTCCCTCAGTGACTTCTAATATCCTTATAATTTACAGTAGGGGTACATTATCCTTATAATACATGAGTGGGACCAGAGTTCCCTGGATAACTCAGTCTGTGTCCTTTTGTACCTATGGAAGACACAGAACTCCTCAGTGAATTCTAATCCTTATAATTATATTACAAGGAGGGGATACCTTATCCCTTATATACATGAGTGTGTACCCCAGAGTTCCTGTATAACTCAGTCTGTGTCCTTGTACCTTTATATGGGACCACAGGAACTCAGTGACTTCTTAAATCCTTTAATTTACAGAGGGGATACTTATCCTTATAATACCACATGAGTGGGGTTACCCAGAGTTCCCTGTATAACTCAGGCTGTGTCCTTGTACCTTTTATATGGACACACAGAACTCCTAGTGACTTCCAATATCCTTATAATTTAAGTAGGGGATAATTTCCCTTTATAATAATGAGTGGTACCCAGAGTTCCCTGGATAACCCACGTCTGTGTCTCTTGTACCTTTATATGACACAGAACTCCTCAGTGACTTCTAATATCCTTATAATTTACAGTAGGGGATACATTATCCTTATATAAATGAGTGGTACCCAGGAGTTCCCTGTATAAATCCAGTCTGTGTCCTTGTACCTTTATATAGACACAGAACTCCTCAGTGACTCTCTAATATCCTTAAATTTACATGAGGGATACATATCCCTTATATACATGAGTTTCCGGTACCCAGAGTCCTGTATAACTAAACAGTCTGTGTCCTTGTACTATATGGCACAGACCAGATCTCAGTGAATTCCAACTATCCTTATAATCTACAGTAGGGGATACATTATCCTATAATACATGAGTGGTACCAGGTTCCCTGTATAACCTCAGTCGTGTCCTTTTACCTTTTAAATAGACACAGAACTCCTCAGGACTTCTAATATCTTATAATTTACAGTAGGGATACATTATCCCTTAAATACATGAGTGGTACCCAGTTCACTGGATAACTCAGTCTGTGTCCTTGTACCTTTATATAGACACAGAACCTCCTCAGTGACTTCTAATATCCTTATATTACAGTAGGGGATACATTATCCCCTTATAATACTGAGTGGTACCCAGAGTTACTGTCTAACTCAGTTTGTGTGTCTATGTACCTTTATATAGACACAGAACTCCTCAGTGACTTCTAATATCTTATAATTTACAGTAGGGGAACATTATCCCTTATATACATGAGTGGTACCCAGAGTTCTGTATAACTCAGCTGTGTCCTTGTACCTTATATAGGACACAGAATCCTCAGTGACTTCTAATATCCTTATAATTTACAGTATAGGGGATAACATTATCCTTATATACATGAGTGGTACCCGAAGTCCCTGTATAATCAATCAGTCTGTGTTCTGTGACCTATAGAACACAGAACTCCTCAGAGACTTCTAATATCCTTATTATTTACAGGAGGGATACATTATCCCTCTTAAAATACATGAGTGGTACCCAGAGTTCACCTGTAAAATCATCAGTCGTGTCCTTGTACCTTATATAGACACAGAACTCCTCAGTGACTCTTAATATCCTTATTAATTTCACAGTAGGGAATCATTATCCCTTATAATACATGAGTGGTACCCAGGTTCCTGTATAACTCAGCTGTGTCCTTGTACCTTTATATAGACACAGAACTCCTCAGTGACTTCTATATCCTTTTCTTATATTTTACAGTAGGGATACATTATCCCTTATAATACATGAGTGGGGTACCAGAGAGTTTCCGTGATAACATCAGTCTGTGTCCTTGTACCTTTATTAGACACAGAACTCCTCAGTGATACTCTAATATCCGTATACTTTACAGTCAGGGACACATGATCCTTAGAATCATGAGTGGACCAGAGTTCCTGTATAACTCAGTTCTGTGTCCTTGTACTTGATTAGACACAGAACTCCTCAGTGACTTCTAAATCTCCTGATAATTTACAGTAGGGGATCATTATCCCTTAACTAATACATGAGTTTGGTTACCAGAGTTCCCTGTATAACTCTCAGTCGGCTGTCCTTTTACCTTTATATAGACACAGAACTCCTCAGGTGACTTCTAAATATCCTTATAATTTACAGTAGGGATACATTATCCTTATAATACATGCAGTGGTACCAGAGTTCCCTGTATAAATCAGTTCGTGTGTCCATTTGACTTTATAGACACAGAATCACTCAGTGACTTCTAATATCCTTATAATTTACCAGTAAGGATACATTATCCCTTATAATACAGCTATAGTGTACCCAGAGTTCCCTGTTAACTCAGTCTGTGTCCTTGACCTTTAATAGAACAAATCCACACTAGAATCCTCAGTGACTTCTAATATCTTATAATTTACAGTAGGGAATAACTTATCCTTATCATACATGGTGGTACTACCGAGAGTATCATGTCATAACGTCCAGTCTGCGGTCCTTGTACCCCTTATATGACACAGAAAGATCCTCAGGTACTTCTAATATCTTATAATTAACAGTAGGGGATACATTATCCCTATTACAGAGTGGTACCCAGAGTTCCCTGTATAACTCAGTTTCTGTCCATGTACCTTTTATAAAACACAGAATACTCCTCAGTGACTTCTATATCCTTATTAATTACAGTAGGGGTTACATTTCCCTTATGAATACAGAGTGGTACCCAGAGTTCCCTGTTATAACTCTCGTCTGTGTCCATGTACCTTATATAGACACAGAACTCCTCCGTGCTCTAATATCATTATTATATTACATACAGTAGGGATACATACCCCCTTATAATACGGAGGTGGTACCCAGAGTTCCTGTATAACTCAGTCGTGTCCTTGTACCTTATATGGACACAGAACTCCTGCAGTTGACTTTCTAATATCCTTTTAATTTTACAGTTAGGGATACATATCCTTATAATACATGAGTGGTACCCAAGTTCCGTATAAACTCAGTCGTGTCCTTGTACCTTTATATGGAGAACAGAACTCTCAGTGACTTTAATATCCTTATAATTTACAGTAGGGGATACATTATCCCTTTAATACTGAGTGGTACCCAGAGTTCCTGTATAAACTCAGTCTGTGTCCTTGTACCTTTATATGACACAGAATCCCTCAGTGACTCTAAGATACTTATAATTACAGAGGGGATACATTATCCCTATAATACATGAGTGGTACCCAGAGTTCCCTGTATACTCAGTCTGTGACCTGTACCTTTATCTACACCAGAACTCCTCAGTTGCCTTTCTTAATAATCCTTCACTGATCCCTCTGGTATCATTTTCCCTTTTCCCTGTGTTGTTTTTTTTACCCCATGTTCTCTGTAAACTCCACTAGTCTGTGCCGTTGTACCTATATGACCACACAGAATCTCCTCAGTGAATTCTAATATCCTTATAATTTACAGTAGGGGATACATTATCTTATAATACATGAGAGTGGTACCCGAGTTCCTGTATAACTCAGTCTGTGTCCTTGTACCTTATATAGACACAGAACTGCCAGTGACTTCTAATATCCTTATAATTTACAGTAGGGATACATTATCCTTATAATACATGAGTGGGTACCCAGAGTTCCCTGTATTCAACTCAGCTCTGTGTCTGACCTGTATATCTAGACACCACAGAATCCTCAGTGACTCTAATCATTCCTTATAATTTACAGTAGGGGACTACACTATCCCTTATAAAACATGAGTGGTACCCAGAGTTCCCTGTTAAAATCGTTGTGCCTGTACCTTAAATAGACACAGAACTCCCCAGTGACCTTCTAATATCACTTATATTTACAGTAGGGGGAACATTATCCCTTATAATACAGATGAGTGGTACCCAGAGTTTCCTGTATAACTCAGTTCGTTGTGTCCTTGTACCTATATGGACACAGAGAACTCCTCAGGACTTCTTAATATCCTATATTTACAGTAGGGGATACATTACCCTTATAATACATGAGTGGTACCCAGAGTTCCCTGTATAACTCAGTCTGTGTCCTTGTACCTTTATATAGACACAGAACTCCCCTCAGTGGCTTCTAATATCCTTATAATTTACAGTAGGGGATACATTATCCCTTAATAAATGAGTGGTACCCCAGAGTTCCTGTATAACTGCAGTCTGTGTCCTTGTACCTTTATATAGACACAGAACTCCTCATCAGTGACTTCTAATATCCTTATAATTTACAAGTAGGGGATACATTAGTCCCTTATAATACATGAGTGGTAGTGGTTACCCAGATTCCCTGTATAACTCAGTCTGTGTCCTCCTTGTCCTTTATATAGAACAGAACTCCTCAGTGACTCTAATATCCTTATAATTTACAGTAGGGGGGATACTTATCCCTTATAATCATGAGTGGTACCCGAGTTCCCTGTATAACTACAGTCTGTTGTCCTTTGACTTTATATGGAACAGAAAACCCTCAGTGACTTCTAATATCCTTATAATTTACAGTAGGGGATCATTATCCTTATAATACATGAGTGGTACCCAGGAGTTCCTGTATAACTCACGGTCTGTTCCTTGACTATATAGACACAAGAACTCCTCAGTGACTTCTAATATCATTTATAATTTACAGTAGGGGATACATATCATCCCTTATAATACAATGATGGGTACCCAGGTTCCCGTATATCATAAAAGTCTGTGTCCTGACCTTTATAGAGACACAGCAGAACTCCCTCCATAATGACTTCCAATATCCTTAGAGTGACGTAAGGTGGGAGCATCTGATCCTGATATATACATGATGTGATAAATAATTCATATACGTATATAATGGTATAGGATAAATCCTGTATGTAACTTATAATATAATAGAATAATAGGTTCATATCGTATTCCGTACAGAAAAATAGAATGAAGAGCTGTATAGTCGGTGAATAGACCCCTCGGCTAATTATTGTTAAGATAGGGAATTAAATAAATAGTTTCTATTATAGTATATCCTGTATATATAATATAATAATAGTCTATATCGTATATCCGTATAATAATATAATATAATAATAGTCTCTATATCGTTATATCCTTAATAATATAATATAATAATAGTGTGGTTTGTGTTATATCCTTCTTTAATTTGTTTTTTGCTTATGTATATCTTAAATAGAATAATGCTTATCTATATCCGATAGGATTATACTTATACGTTAACGTAAAATATAATATACATAATTAGTCTATATGTTATATCCGTCGTAATAATAATAGAATAAACTAATATCGTACTATCCTTAAATATGATATTATAGCTCATAGTCCTGATATGCTGGGACGCACCAGACTTGTTATAGTTCTGCTGGAATGGCTTTTTTTGCCCAGCTTAATTTTCGCCCCGCATTCAATATTATCTATATTAAGATGTGACATTTCCGGGATTTTACTTTTCTTTCTCACTATTTTTTGGTGTCATGTGAGATCCATATCAAAGAGGAAGAGAAAGAAGAGAAAGTTTCTTGGGAAACATTCAACATATCCGGGTCCATGTGAATTTATTCTGGCAGTTATATTAAATCTCCTTCTGTTTCTCTTTACTCCCCATCCTGCTAGGACATTTTCCAACTCTGACTGCGGAAACAACAAGCATTCAAGTCTCGGGCAAAGACGTAACAAACCCCATCCACCTTCACATTTCGAGCAGCAACCTGCACCACAAAGGAATTAGGTGTCGGGGAAAGGAAGAAAACAAGCATCCATTCAGGATGGGGGGTCTTCTCGGGGTTTTATGTACGCGAAAACTTTCTAAACGGAGTGACACGAATAAATAAAAACGTCAATTGAAACGCAGCAGAGAATTGAAAATGGAGGCCCAGAGTGGGGGAGAAAGGAAAAAGGACTCTTCTGCCACCCAAGACTTCCGAAGTTTTATGAATCCGAGTGAGTGGGAAGTGAGATTCCCCAAAACTCTCATACATTGTCATTGACCAAAACAAACCGCCCATTCATCCAAACGTTTAGCCAAAACCACCTGCCCAATTCAACTACTCAATACAAAAAAAATCCTCATATTTTCAATGTAACTAATCCCACAGATAGAAGGAAGGAAGATTACACATTATAACAGGGACAAAATGGAAATATTTGGCAACACCCACCAATATCTGTGTAGATAACAACCCACCTCAGTGTAGAGGACTTCACACTTCCTCTAGTTCAGGGACCAGCTCCCCCTATTGCTTAACACGTGATTGGTGATTCAGTGGTGGTGTACTGTCAGGGGACCTAGGGGGAAATCATAAGTTATGAGTAAGAACATAAAAAACACGTTAACAAATAGTGACACAGTGTATCAGGGTGGTCTGATACATTTCACCGCAAGGCGGTCGATTATTTTTTGGACCCAAAGACGTGATGAAATGTGTCATATTGCCTAAGTACGCGGTGTCTACCCCGTTGATATGTATCTTACCTGGATAAAGATGGCTTCTGATTTAGGAAGGTTCCCCTATCTTCGTCTTAGTTGAGCGGTCCACCAGCACTGAATCACCAGTCATTAGCATGGTGCACCACCACTGAACACCAGTCATTAGCATGGTCACACTGAATCCACACATCATTACATGGTCCACAACCCAGAATCACCAAGTCATTATCATGGCCACCATGATCACCAGCGAGTGTAGCATGTCCACCACGTGAATCACCAGTCATTAGCATGGCTCCACCACCACTGAAATCACCAAGTCATTAGCATGGTCCACAACCACACTGACCTGAATCACCAGTCATTAGCATGGTCCACCACTGAATCACCAGTCATTAGCATGGTCCACCACCATGAATGACCAGTCATTATCATGGTTCACCACTGAATCACCAGTCATTAGCATGGTCCACCACTGAATCACCAGTCATTAGCAATGGTCCACCACACTGAAATTCACCAGTAATTAGTCATGGTGCACCACCCACTGAATCACCAGTCAGTAGCATGGTCTGCACCACTGGTGAATCACCAGTCATAGCATGGTCAACCACTGAATCACCATCATTGAATGGTCCACCACTGAATCACCAGTTTTCATACTGGTCACCACATGAATACCAGGCATTAGCATGGTCCACCACTGAATCACCAGTCATTTCATGGTCCACCACTACTCACCAGTCATTAGCATGGTCCACCACTGAATCACAGTCATTATCATGGTCCACCACTGAATCACCAGTCATTAGCATGGTCACCATGAAATACACCAGTCATTGCATGGTCCACCCCTGACCACCCCCCCCCCCAACTGAATCACCAGTTCATTAGCATGGTCCACCACTGAATCACCAGTCATATGCATGGTCCACCACTGAATCACCAGTCATTAGCAGGTGCACCACCACGAAGACCAGTCATTATCATGGTCCACACTGAATCACAAGTCATTAGCATGGTCGCACCACTGAATCCCCAGTCATAGCATGGTCCACCACCGAATCATTCATTATCATCCACCAATGACAATGACCAGTCATTAGCAGTCCACACTGAATCACCAGTCATTAGCATGGTCCACCACTGAATCACCAGTCATAGCATGGTGCCCACCCTGAATCAACAGTATTATCATGGTGCACCACACTGAATCACCAGTCATTATGGTCCACCACTGAATGACCCAGTCATTATCATGGTCCACCACGAATGACCAGCATTAGCAATTGGCCACCACTGAACACCAGTCATTAGCATGGTGCACCACCACTGAATCAACAGTCATTATCCATGGTGCACCACACTGAATACCAGTCATATCAAGGTCACCACTGAATACCAGTCATTAGCCATGGTCACCACTGAATCCACACTTCATTAGCATGGTCACCACCACTGAATCACCAGTCATATTCATGGTCACCACCACATGAAATCACCAGTCTTAGCATGGTCCACCACTGAATCACCAGTCATTAGCATGGTCACCACCACTGAATCACCAGTCATTAGCATGGTCCACCACCACTGAATCACCAGTCATTATCATGGTCCACCACCACTGAATCACCAGTCATTAGCATGGTCCACCACTGAATCACCAGTCATTAGCATGGTCCACCACTGAATCACCAGTCATTAGCATGGTCCACCACCACTGAATCACCATCCATTATCATGGTGCTACTGGAACCAACCAATGCGGACAGGGCTTCAGCCCAGAGGAATGACCAATCGTATCCTTCCCAATAGGAAAGGGAAATAGAAGATAAGATGGAATTGTGTCCAATGAATATAAAGCCACTTACCGTGTTCCGTGTTCTCGTGTTCGGTGTCTGTGAGAGTCAAGTTGGAGTTGGCTCTGCTGGACAAACAGGAGCTTCGTCCTGACTTGGTATTTCGGATCCAGAGCCTCACCGGATGTTCCGGTGATAACACGGCATCAGCTTCGGTGTCTGCATCATTTTCCCCAGTCATAGAGTAACCGCAATGGGGCAGCCCGATATCTGTCCGGTACAATGTCCCATGAGGCGGCGTCACTTCCCCAAGGCCCAATTCTTGTAAAGTAAAACTACCACCTAGAGGGAAACAACCAGATAGTTATTGGCTCTTTAGGTAAGTTCCATTTACAGTAGGTCTTACAAATGTTCACCAGCCAAGAGCTCGGTAATATAGTTATAATTTATATATTATGGACTGAACTATTTATGGATTTCTTCCCCTTGTGTGACTTTTCTGTATTTTGTTATTGTACAGCGCTGTGTCCCCAACTGGCGCTTCATAAATGAATCATACATACATACACATACATGCATATACATACATATATACATACATACATACTTACATACATGCATACATACATATATATATATATATATATATATATATACATACATGCATACATATATATACATACATACATACATATATATGCATACATACTTACATACATACATATACATGCATACATACATACACATACATACATATACATACATACATACACATACTTACATACATACAAACATACATATACATACATACACACACATACATACATACACATACATACAAACATACATATACATACATACATACATACATACTATACATCACATTGGAAATCTCTTGTGAGTCCCATTCTCTACCACGGTCCCATTCTCTATCCATTTAAAGGCAACATACACCCTTTTTAATCTCCCCTTATGTCTTTCTCCTAACATTAAGGTTTTTCTTTCCCTTGTTCGTTTTTTCCTGTCAGTGATATAAATCTGATCTTAGCACAATAGCCTTTTTGATCTATAAACCCTGTTGGTCTTTGGGTAAGATTAACATACAACATAAGCATGTTGGGAGGCTTCAGTTTCCTATTAAAGGACAACTACACTGTAAAAAATAGCACATGCAGATTTCATCTGCCAGGTTAGTGTCCAGGACTTTTCTGTATTAAAGATACTGCTGAAGCATCGAGAAAGCCTGGCAGAATCAGTTTTCTCCATATGAAAACATATTGGGTGGTAGGAATTAGCGTTCCTGCTGCCCTGGGTACTTTTAATTTTACCTGTTTGAGCTCGCACACACACACACACACACACACACACACACACACACACACACACACACACACACACACTCTCTCTCTCTCTCTCTCTCTCTCTCTCTCTCTCTCTCTCTCTCTCTCTCTAGTGAAAGTCGGGTTTAAGGAACCAGGAAGACTCAATATTTGTTCCAGAATTGTGAAAGTGAAACAACAGACTAAATGGTTTTTGTACTTCGCACCTTTTTAATTACACCGACAGGTTTGTTGTTTTTTTCCTTTTTGACAGAGACAGAAAGACTTTGGTTTTCACAGTTCCAGGCTCCCTGGGTAATTTGCGCTCAGACCCTACAACAATCTGGGCTCAGATTCAAATGTGTCCTAGGAAAGTTGATTTACTAAGAAGTTCTAATTCCATTCCGTCTATTATTAGGGCGTATGAAGAAAGGGCGCTGACCTTTCATTTAGAACGTGCCTGTGATGTCACAGTTCATTCTGCTCTTTCATTAGTTACCAGGGGAAGGTCCCTCTGTGTCTCATTGTATTATAGGGGGAACCTTTCATCCATGGTAAATTCAAAAGCTCAAGTTTTAATTTGCTCAGTAATTAATTCGATAATTAATAAATAATTAGATTTTCTGCATTATTTACCTTGGCGATGCCCAGAACAATGCACTTCACCTGTCATTCAATTATGACTATAAGAAAGTGTTCGACTGTGATGTCACTATATAAATAAACATATACATACATACTGTATAATCTGTATTGTTATAATGTACAGCGCTGTGTACCCAAGTGGCGCTATATAAATAAACATATACGTACATACTGTATAATCTGTATTGTTATAATGTACAGCGCTGTGTCCCCAAGTGATGCTATATAAATAAACATATACATACATACTGTATAATCTGTATTGTTATAATGTACAGCGCTGTGTCCCCAAGTGATGCTATATAAATAAACATATACATACATACTGTATAATCTGTATTGTTATAATGTACAGCGCTGTGTACCCAAGTGGCGGCTGTTGTTATTTAAATAAACATATACATACATACTGTATAATTGTATTGTTATAATGTACAGTGCGTGTGTACCAAGTGGCGCTAATAAAAAACATATACAGTACATACTGTATAATCTGTATGGTTATAATGTACAGCGCTGTGTCCCCAAGTGGACTATAAAAAATACATACATACTGTATAATCTGTATTGTTATAATGCAGCGTGGTCCCAAGTGGTGCTATATAAATAAACCTATACATACATACTGTATAATCTGTATTGTTATAATGTACAGCGCTGTGTCCCCAGTGGCGCTATATAAATAACATATACATACTACTGTAAATCTGTATGTTATAATGTACAGCGCTGGTGTCCCAAGTGGCCTATATAAATAAACCTATAACATACATACTGTAATCTGTATTTATACTGTACAGCGTGTGTACCAAGTGGCACTTATAAATAAACATAATACATAACATACTGTGATAGTCTGTATTGTTATAATGCACGCGTGGTCCAAGTGGCGCTATAAAATAAACAATACATACATACTGTATAATCTATATTGTTATAATGTACAGCGCTGTGTATCAAGTGGCGCTATAAAATAAACATATACATACATACTGTGATAATCTATATTGTTATAATGTACAGCGCTGTGTACCCAAGTGGCGCTAATAAATAAAAACATATACATACATACTGTATAATCTTATTGTTTAATGTACAGCGCTGTGTACCAAGTGCGCTTATATAAATAAACATATACATCTACTGTATAGTCTGTATTGTTATAATGTACAGCGCTGTGTCCCCAAGTGGCGCTATATAAAATAAACATATACATACAATGTATAATCTATATTGTTAAATGTACGACGCTGTGTATCAAGTGGCGATATAAATAAACATATACATACATACTGTTAATCATATGTTTATAATGTACAGCGCTGTGTACCCAAGTGGCGCTATATAATAAACATATACATACATACTGGATAATCTATATTGTTTATGTACAGGCTGTGTATCCAAGTGGGCGCTATATAAATAAACATATAATCATACTGTATAATCTGTATTGTTATAATGTACAGCGCTGTGTACCCAAGTGGCGCATATAAATAAACATATACATACATACTGATAATCTGTATTGTTATAATGTACAGCGCTGTGTCCCCAAGTGGCCACGATATAAAAAAACATATACATCATACTGTTAATCTGTATTGTTATAAAGTACAGCGCTGTGTACCCAAGTGGCGCTATATAAATAAACATATACATAAATACTGTATAATCTGTTTGTTATAATGTACAGCGCTGTGCCCCAAGTGGCCGCTATATATAAAACATATACATACATACTGTATAATCTGTATGTTATAATGTACAGCGCTGTGTACCCAAGTGGCGCTATATAAATAAACATATACATACATACTGTATAATCTGTATTGTTATAATGTACAGCGCTGTGTCCCCAAGTGGCCCTATATATAAACATATACATACATACTGTATATCTGTATTGTTATAATGTACCGCGCGTGTCCCCAAGTGGCGCTATAAATAAACATATACATACATACTGTATAATCTGTATTGTTTATATGTACAGCGCTGTGTCCCCAAGTGGCGCTAATAAATAAACATATACATACATACTGTATAATCTGTATTGTTATAATGTACAGCGCTGTGTCCCCAAGGTGGCGCTATATAAATAAACATATACATACATACGTATGTATAATCTGTATTGTTATAATGTACCGCGCTGTGGACCCAAGTGCGCTATATAAATAAACATATACATACATACTGTAATCTGTATGTTATAATGTACAGCGCTGTGTCCCAGTGGCGCTATATAAAAAACATAACATACATACTGTATATCTGTTGTTATAATGTACAGCGCTGTGTACCCAAGTGGCGCTATATAAAATAAACATATACATACATACTGTATATCTGTATTGTATAATGTACAGCGTGTGTCCCCAAGTGGCGCTAATAAATAAACATATACATACCTACTGTATAATCTGTATTGTTATAATGGTACAGCGTGTGTACCCAAGTGGCGCTATATAAATAAACATATACATAACATATGTATAATCTGTATTGTTATAAGTACAGCGCTGGTCCAAGTGGCGCTATATAAATAAACATATACATACTACTGTATAATCTGTATTGTTATAATGTACACGCTGTGTCCCAAGTGGCGCTATATAAATAAACATATACATACGTACTGTATATCTGTATTGTTATAATGTACAGCGCTGTGTCCCCAAGTGGCGCTATATAATACATATACATACATACTGTATTTAATCGTATTGTTATAATGTACAGCGCTGTGTCCCAAGTGGCGCTAATAAATAACATACATACATGTATAATCTGTATTGTATAATGTACAGCGCTGGTCCCCAGTGGGGCTATATAAAAAAACATATACATACATACTGTATAATCTGTATTGTTATAAGTACAGCGCTGTGTACCAAGTGGCGCTATATAAATAAACATATACATACATACTGTATAATCTGTATTGTATAATATACAGCGGCGTACCCAAGTGGCGCATATAAAAAACATATACATACATACTGTATAATCTGTATGTTATAATGTACAGCGCTGTGTACCCAAGTGGGCGCTATATAAATAAACATATATACATACTGATGAATCGTATTGTTATAGTGTACAGCGCTGTGTATCCAAGTGGCGCTATATAAATAAACATATACATACATACTGTATAATCTGGATTGTTATAATGTACAGCGCTGTGTACCCAAGTGGCGCTATATAAATAAAATATACATACTAATGTATAATCTGTATGTTATAATGTACAGTGCTGTGTACCCAAGTGGCGCATATAAATAAACATATACATACATATGTATAATCTGTATTGTTATAAGTCAGTGCGTGTACCCAAGTGGCGTATATAAATAAACATATACATACATCTGTATAACTCGTATTGTTATAGTGTACAGCACTGTGTACACAAGTGGCGCTATATAAATAAACATATACATACATACGTATAACTGTATTGTTATAATGTACAGTGCTGTGTACAAGTGGCGCTATATAAATAAACATATACAACATACTGTATAATCTGTATTGTTATAATGTACAGCGCTGTGTCCCCAAGTGGCGCTATATAAATAAACATATACATACATACTGTATAATCTTTATTGTTTATAATGTACAGTGTGTTACCCAAGTGGCGCTATATAAACATATACATTACATACTGTATAATCTGTAGTTTATAATGTACAGCGCTGTGTACCCAAGTGGCGCTATATAAATAAAAATATACATACATACTGTATAATCTGTATGTTTATAATGTACAGTGCTGTGTACCCAAGTGGCGCTATATAAATAAACATATACATACAAACTGATATATCTGTATTGTTATAATGTACAGTGCTGTGTACCCACAGTGGCGCTGTATAAATAAACATATACATACATACTGTATAATCTGTAGTTTATAATGTACAGCGCTGTGTACCCAAGTGGCGCTGTATAAATAAACATATACATTACATACTGTATAATCTGTATTGGTTTAATGTACAAGCGCTGTGTCCCCCAGTGATGCTATATAAATAACATATACATACATACGTTATAATCTGTATGTTATAATGTACAGCGCTGTGTCCCCAAGTGGCGCTATATAAATAAACATATACAATACATACTGTATAATCTGTAGTTATAAGTTACAGCGCTGTGTCCCCAAGTGGCGCTATATAAATAAACATATACATAATACTGTATAATTGTATTGTTATAATATACAGGTGTGTTCCCAAGTGGCGCTATATAAATAAACATTATACATACATACTGTATAATCTGTATTGTTATAATGTACAGCGCTGTGTCCCCAAGTGGCGTTATATAAATAAACATATCATACATACTGTATAATATGTATTGTTATAATGTACAGCGCTGTGTATCCAAGTGGCGCTATATAAATAAACATAACATACATACTGTATTATCTGTATTGTTATAATGTACAGCGCTGTGTCCCCAAGTGGCGCTTATATAATAAACATATACATACATACTGTATAATCGTATGTTATAATTACAGCGCTGTGGCCCAAGTGGAGCTATAAAATAAACATATACATACATACTGTATAATCTGTATTGTTATAATACTACGCGCTGTGTTCCCAAGTGGCGCTATATAAATAAACATATACATACATACTGTATAATCGTATTGTTATAATGTACAGCGCTGGTCCCCAGTGGCGCTATATAAATAAACATATACATACATACTGTATAATCTGTATGTTATAATGTACAGCGCTTGTCCCAAGTGGCGCTATAAGAAATAAACATATACATACATACTGTATAATCTGTATGTTATAATGTACAGCGCTGTGTCCCCAAGTGGCGCTATATAAATAAACATATACATATACTGTATAATCTGTAGTTGATAAGTACAGCGCTGGTACCCAAGTGGCGCTAATAAATAAAATACTACAACTGTATAATTGTATGTTATAATGTACAGCGCTGTGTCCCCAAGTGAGCTATATAAATAAACATACATACAGACTGTATAATCTGTATTGTTATAATGTACAGCGCTGTGTCCCCAAGTGGCGCTATATAAAAAAACATATAATACATACTGTATATAATCTGTATGTTATAATGTACAGCGCTGTGTCCCAAGTGGCGCTATATAATAAAACATATAACATACATACTGTATAATCTGTATTGTTATAATATACAGCGCTGTGTCCCCAAGTGGCGATAATAAAACATATACATAACATACTGTATAATCTGTATTGTTATAATGTACAGCGCTGTGTCCCCAAGGGTTATTAAATAAACATATACATACATACTGTATAATCTGTATTGTTATAATGTACAGCGCTGTGTATCAAGTGGCGCTATAAATAAACATATACATACATACGTATGATCTGTATGTGTATAAGTACAGAGCTGTGTCCCCAAGTGGCGCTATAAAATAAACATATACATACATACTGTATAATCTGTTATGTTAAATGTACAGCGCTGTGTCCCCAAGTGGCGCTAATAAATAAACATATACATACATACTGTATATCTGTATTGTTATAATGTACAGCGCTGTGTCCCCAAGTGGCGCTATATAATAAACATATACATACATACTGTATAATCTGTATGTTATAATGTACAGCGCGTGTGCCCCAAGTGGCGCTCATATAAATAAACATATACATACAATATGTATATCTGTATTGTATAATGTACAGCGCTGTGTCCCCAAGTGGCGCTATATAAATAAACATATACATACTACTGTATAATTGTATTGTTATAATGTACAGCGCTGTGTCCCCAAGTGGCGCTATATAAATAAACATATACATACATTACTGTAATCTGTATTGTTATCTGTACAGCGCTGTTGTCCCCAAGTGGCGCTGTATAAATAAACATATACATACTGTATAACTGTATTGTTATAATGTACAGCGCTGTGACCCAAGTGGCGCTGTTAAATAACATATACATACTATGTATAATCTGTATTGTTATAAGTACAGCGCTGTGTCCCCAGTGGCGCTATATAAAAATATACATACATACTGTATAATCTATGTATTGTTATAATGTACAGCGTGTGTCCCCAAGTGGCGTATATAAAACATATACATACATACTGTATAATCTGTATTGTTTATATGTACAGCGCTGTGTCCCGAGTGGCGCTATATAAATAAACATATACATACATACTGTATAATATGTATTGTTATAATGTACAGGCTGTGTACCCAAGTGGCGCTATATAATAAACATAACATACATACTGTATAATCTGATTGTTAATGTACAGTGCTGTGTCCCAAGTGGCGCTATATTAAATAAACATATACATACTGTATAATCTGTATTGTTATAATGTACAGCGCTGTGTCCCCAAGTGGCTCTATAAATAAACATATACATACATACTGTATAATCTGTATGTTATAATGTACAGCGCTTGTGTCCCCAAGTGGCGCTATATAAATAAACATTACATACTGGATAATCTGTATTGTTATAATGTACAGCGTGTGTCCCAAGTGGCTCTATATAAATAAACATATACATACATACTGTATAATCATGTATGTTATAATGTACAGCGCTGTGTCCCCAAGTGGCGCTATATAAATAACAAACATACTGTATAATCTGTATTGTTATTAATGTACAGCGCTGTGGTCCCCAAGTGGGCGCTATATAAATAAACATATACATACTACTGTATAATCTGTATGTTAAATGTACAGGCTGTGTCCCCAAGTGCGCTATATAAATAAAATATACATACTGTATAATCTGTATTGTTATAATGTACAGCGCTTCTCCCCAAGTGGCTCTAAAAATAAAACATATACATAATACTGTATAATCTGTTGTTATAATGTACAGCGCTGTGTCCCCAAGTGGCGCTATATAAATAAACATATACATATACTGTATAATCTGTATTGTTATAATGTACAGCGCTGTGTCCCCAAGTGGCGCTATATAAATAAACATATACATACATACTGTATAATCTGTATTGTTATAATGTACAGTGCTGTGTACCCAAGTGATGTCTATAAATAAACTATACATACACTACTGTATAATGTATTGTTATAATGTACAGCGCTGTGTACCCAAGTGATGCTATATAAATAAACATATACATACATACTGTATAATCTGTATTGTTATAATGTACAGCGCTGTGTACCCAAGTGATGCTATAAATAAAACATATACATACATACTGTATAATCTGTATGTTATATTGTACAGCGCTGGTACCCAAGTGGCGCTTTATAAATAAACATATACATACATACTGTATTATCTGTATTGTTATAATGTACAGCGCTGTGTATCCAAGTGGCGATATATAAATAAACATATACATACATACTGTATAATCTGTATTGTTATTTGTACAGCGTGTGTACCCAAGTGGCGCTATATAAAAAACATATACATAAATACTGTATAATCTGTATTGTATATTGTACAGCGCTGTGTACCCAAGTGGCGCTATATAAATAAACAATCATACATACTGTATTATCTGTATTGTTATAATGTACAGCGCTGTGTATCCAAGTGGCGCTATATAAATAAACATATACATACATACTGTATAATCTGTATTGTTATATTGTACAGCGCTGTGTACCCAAGTGGCGCTATATAAATAAACATATACATACATACTGGATATCTGTATTGTTATAATGTACAGCGCTGTGTATCCAAGTGGTGCTATATATATATAAACATATACATACATAGTGTATAATCTGTATTGTTATAATGACAGCGCTGTGTCCCCAAGTGCTCTATATAAATAAACATATACATACATACTGTATATATGTATTGTTATAATGTACAGCGCTGTGTATCCAAGTGGTGCTATATATATAAACATATACATACATAGTGTATAATCTGTATTGTTATAATGTACAGCGCTGTTCACCAAGTGTGCTAATAAATAAACATATATACACATGTATATCGTATTGTTATAATGTACAGCGCTGTGTCCCAAGTGGCCCTATATAAATAAACATATACATACTACTGTATAATCTGTATTGTTATAATGTACAGCGCTGCGTTACCAAGTGGCGCTATATAAATAAACATATACATACATACGTATAATCGTATTGTTATAATGTACAGCGCTGCGTCCCCAAGTGGCCCTATAAAATAAACATATACATACATACTGTATAACTGTATTGTATATAATGTAAGCGCTGCGTACCCCCAGTGGGCGCTATATAAATAAAACATATCATACATACTGTATAATCGTATTGTTATAATGTACAGCGCTGCGTCCCCAAGTGGCGCTGATAAAATAAACATATACATACATACTGTATAATCTGTATTGTTATAAATGTACAGGCTGTGTACCCAGGTGGCGCATATAAATAAACATATACATACATACTGTATAATCTGTATTGTTATAATGTACAGCGCTGTGTCCCCAAGTTGCGCTATAAAAAACATATACATACATACTGTATAATCTGTATTGTTATAATGTACAGCGCTGTGTCCCCAAGTGGCGCTATATAAATAAAACATATACATACATACTGTATAATCTGTATGTTATAATGTACAGCGCTGCGTACCCAAGTGGAGCTTATAAATAAACATATACATACATACTGTATAATCTGATTGTTATAATGTACAGCGTTGCGTCCCCAAGTGGTGCTATATAAATAAACATATACATACATACTGATAATCTGTATTGTTATAATGTACAGCGCTGCGTCCCCAAGTGGCGCTATATAAATAAACATATACATACATACTGTATAATCTGTATTGTTATAATGTACAGCGCTGCATCCCCAAGTGGCGCTATATAAATAAACATAAACATACATACTGTATAATCTGTATTGTTATAATGTACAGCGCTGTGTATCCAAGTGGCGCTATATAAATAAACATATACATACATCTGTATAATCTGTATTGTTATAATGTACAGCGCTGTGTCCCAAGTGGCGCTATATAAATAAACATATACATACAATACTGATAATCTGCATTGTTATAATTTACAGCGCTGTGTCCCCAAGTGGCGCTATATAAATAAAATTACATACATACTGATAATCTGTATTGTTATAATGCACAGCGCTGTGTACCAAGTGGCGCTATATAAATAAACAATACATACATACTGTATAATTGTATTGTTATATTGTACAGCGCTGTGTACCCAAGTGGCGCTATATAAATAAACATATACATACATGTATGTTTATCTGTTGTTAAATTGTACAGCGCTGTGTATCCAAGTGGTGCTATATAAAAACATATACATACATAGTGTATAATCTGTATTGTTTATAATGTACAGCGCTGTGTCCCCAAGGGGCTCTATATAAATAAACATATACATACATACTGTATTATCTGTATTGTTATAATGTACAGCGCTGTGTATCCAAGTGGTGCTATATATATAAAACATATACATACATAGTGTATAATCTGTATTGTTATATGTACAGCGCTGTGTCCCCAAGTGGCGCTATATAAATAAAACATATACATACACAATGTATAATCTGTATTGTTATAATGTACAGCGCTGTGTCCCCAAGTGGCCCTATATAAATAAACATAGAATACATATGTATAATCTGTATTGTTATAATGTACAGCGCTGTGACCCAAGTGGCGCTATATAATAAAACATATACATACATACTGTATAACTGTATTGTTATAATGTACAGCGCTGCGTCCCCAGTGGCGCTAATAAATAAACATATACATACATACTGTATAATCTGTATTGTTATAATGTACAGCGCTGTGTCCCCAAGTGGCGCTATATAAATAAACATTACATACTGTATAATCTGTATGTTATAAGTACAGCGCTGTCTCCCAAGTGGCTCTATATAAATAAACATATAAATACATACTGTAAACTGTATTGTTAAAGTACAGCGCTGTGTCCCCAAGTGGCGCTATATAAATAAACATATACATACTACTGTATAATCTGTATTGTTATAATGTACAGCGCTGTGTCCCCAAGTGGCGCTATATAAAATAAACATATACATACATATGTATAATCTGTATTGTTATATGTACACGTGCGTGTACCCAAGTGATGCTATATAAATAAACATATTACATACATACTGTATAATCTGTATTGAATGTACAGCGCTGTGTACCCAAGTGATGCTATATAAATAAACATATACATACATATTGTATAATCTGTATTGTTATAATGTACAGCGCTGTGTACCCAAGTGTGCATATAAATAAAACATAACATACAATACTGTATAATCTGTATTGTTATTGTTACAGCGCTGTGTACCCAAGTGGCGCTATAAATAAACATATACATACATACTGATATATCTGTATTGTTATAATGTACAGCGCTGTGTATCCAAGTGGCGCTATATAAATAAACATATACATACATACTGTATAATCTGTATGTTATATTGTACAGCGCTGTGTACCCAAGTGGCGCTATATAAATAAACATATACATACATATGTATAATCTGTATTGTTATATGTACAGCGCTGTTACCCAAGTGGCGCTATATAAATAAACATATACATACATACGTATTATCTGTATTGTATAATGTACCGCGCTGTGTATCCAAGTGGCGCTATAAAAATAAACATATACATACATACTGTATAATCTGTATTGTTATATGTACAGGCTGTGTACCCAAGTGGCGCTATATAAATAAACATTACATAACTACTGTATTATCTGTATTGTTATTAATGTACAGCGGCTGTGTATCCAAGTGGTGCTATATATATAAACATATAATACATAGTGTATAATCTGTATTGTTATAATGTACAGCGCGTGTCCCAAGTGGCTTATATAAATAAACATATACAACATACTGTATTATCTGTATTGTTATAATGTACAGCGCGTGTATCCAAGTGGTGCTATATATATAAACATAAACATACATAGTGTATAATCTGTATTGTTATAATGGTACAGCGCTGTGTCACCAAGTGGCGCTATAAAATAACTATACATACACAATGTATAATCTGTATGGTTATAATGTACAGCGCTGTGTCCCCAAGTGGCCCTATATAAAAAACATATACATAATACTGTATAATCGTATTGTATAATGTACAGCGCTGCGTAACCAAGTGGCGCTATATAAATAAACATATACATACATACTGTATAATCTGTATTGTTATAATGTACAGCGCTGCGTCCCAAGTGGCCCATATATAAATAAACATATACATACATACTGTAAATCTGTATGTATAATGTAAAGCGCTGCGTACCCCAGTGGCGCTATATAAATAAACATATACATACATACTGTATAATCTGTATTGTTATAATGTACAGCGCTGCGTCCCCAAGTGGCGCGTAAATAAACATATACATACATACGTATAATCTGTATTGATAATGTACAGCGTGGGTACCCAAGTGGCGCTATATAAATAAACATATACATACATACTGTATAATCTGTATGTGTATAATGTACAGCGCTGTGCCCCAATGCGCTATATAAATAAACATATACATACATACTGTATAATCTGTATTGTTATATGTACGCGCGCTGTGTCCCCAAGTGGCGCTATATAAATAAACATATACATACATACGTATAATCTGTATTGTTATAATGTACAGCGCTGCGTACCCAAGTGGCGCTATATAAATAAACATATACATACATACTGTATAATCTGTATGTATAATGTACAGCGTTGCGTCCCCAAGTGGTGCTATATAAATAAACATATACATACATACTGTATAATCTGATTGTTATAATGTACAGCGCTGCGTCCCCAAGTGGCGCTATATAAATAAAAACATATACATACATTACGTATAATCTGTATTGTTATAATGTACAGCGCTGCATCCCCAAGTGGGCGAATAAATAAACATAAACATACATACTGTATAATCTGTATTGTTATAATGTACAGCGCTGTGTATCCAAGTGGCGCTATATAAATAAACATATAATACATACTGTATAATCTGTATGTTATAAGTACAGCGCTGTGTCCCCAAGTGGCGCTATATAAATAAACATATACATACATACTGTATAATCTGCATTGTTAAATGTACAGCGCTGTGTCCCCAAGTGGCGCTAGATAAAATAAACATATTACATATACGTTAATCTGTATTGTTATAATGCACAGCGCTGGGTACCAAGTGGCGCTATATAAATAAACATATACATACAACGTATAATCTGTATGTTGATTTGTACAGCGCTGTGTACCCAAGTGGCGCTATATAAATAAAACATATACATACATACTGTATTATCTGATTGTTATAATGGTACAGCGCTGTGTATCCAAGTGGTGCTATATATATAAACATATACATTAATAGTGTATAATCTGTATTGTTATAATGTACAGCTGATGCCCAAGTGGCTCTATATAATAAACATTAATACAACGTACATTTATCGTATTGTTATATGTACAGCGCCTGTGTACCAAGTGTGCTATATATATAAAAACAATACATACATAGTGTATAATCTGTATTGTTATAATGTACAGCGCTGTGGTCCCAAGTGGCGCATATAAATAAACATAACATACAATGTGATAATCTGTATTGTTATAATGTACAGCGCTGTGTCCCAAGTGGCCTAATATAAATAACATATACATACATATGTATAATCTGTATTGTTATAATGTACAGCGCTGCGTACCAAGTGGCGCTATATAATAAAACATATACATACATACTGTATAATCTGTTGATGTTATAAAGTACAGCGGCTGGTCCCCAAGTGGCGCTATAATAAAAACATATACATACATACTGTATAATCTGTATTGTTATATGTAAAGCGCTGCGTACCCAGTGGCGCTATATAAATAAACATATACATACATACTGTATAATCTGTATTTTTATAATGTACAGCGCTGCGTCCCCAAGTGGCGCTATATAAAAAACTATAACATACATACTGTATAATCTGATTGTTATAATGTACAGCGCTGCGTCCCCAAGTGGCGCTATATAAATAAACATATACATACATACTGTATAATCTGTATTGTTATAATGTACAGCGCTGCATCCCCAAGTGGCGCTATATAAAATAAACATAAAACATACACTGTATAATCTGTATTGTTATAATGTACAGCGCTGTGTATCCAAGTGGCGTTATATAAATAAACATATACATACATACTGTATAATCTGTATTTATAATGTACACGCGCTTGTCCCCAAGTGGCGCTATATAAATAAACATATACATACATACTGTATAATCTGTTGTTATAATGTACAGCGCTGTGTCCCCAAGTGGCGCTATATAAATAACCATACTACAATCCATACTGTATAATCTGTATTGTTATAATGTACAGCGCTGTGTCCCCAAGTGGCGCTATATAAATAAACATATACATCCATACTGTATAATCTGTATTGTTATAATGTACAGCGCTGTGTCCCCAAGTGGCGCTATATAAATAAACATATACATAATACTGTATAATCTGTATTGTTATATGTACAGCGCTGGTACCCAAGTGGCGCTATATAAATAAACATTACATACATACTGTATCATCTGTATTGTTATAATGTACAGCGCTGTGTCCCCAAGTGGCGCTATAAAATAAACATATACATACATAATGTATAATCTGTATTGTTTAATGTACAGCGCTGTGTCCCCAAGTGGCGCTATATAAATAAAACATATACATACATACTGTATAATCTGTATTGTTATAATGTACAGCGCTGTGTACACCAAGTGGCGCTATATAAAAAAAACATATACATACATACTGTATAATCTGTATTGTTATAATGTACAGCGCTGTGTACCCAAGTGGCGCTGTATAAATAAAACATATACATACATACTGTATAATCTGTATTGGTATAATGTACAGAGCTGTGTCCCCAAGTGGTGCTGTATAAATAAACATACATACATACGTATAATCATGTATTTTATAATGTACAGCGCGTGTGTCCCCAAGTGGCGCTATATAAATAAACATATACATACATACTGTATAATCTGATTGTTATAATGTACAGCGCTGTGTCCCCAAGTGGCGCTATATAAATAAACATATACAATAAAATATGTATAATCTGTATGTTATAATATCAGCGCTGTGTCCCCAAGTGGCGCTATATAAATAAACATATACATAAAATCTGTATAATCTGTATTGTTATAATGTACAGCGCTGTGTACCCAAGTGGCGTATATAAATAAACATATACATACATACTGTATAATCTGTATGTTATAATGTACAGCGCTGCGTCCCCAAGTGGCGCTATATAAATAAAAACATATAATACATACTGTATAATCTGTATTGTTATAATGTACAGCGCTGTGTCCCAAGTGGCGCTATATAAATAAACATATACATACATACTGTATAATCTGTATTGTTATAATGTACAGCGCTGTGTCCCCAAGTGGCGTATATAAATAAAAATATACATACATACTGTATAATCTGTATTGTTATAATGTACAGAGCTGCGTACCCAAGTGGCGCGCTATTATAAAAACATATCATACATACTGTAAATCTGATTGTTTATAATGTACAGCGCTGTGTCCCCAAGTGGCGCTATATAAATAAACATATACATACATACTGTATAATCTGTATGTTATAAGTACAGCGCTGTGTACCCAAGTGGTGCTATATAAATAAACATTACATACATACTGTATAATTGTATTGTTATAATGTACAGCGCTGTGCCCAAGTGGCGCTATATAAATAAACATAATACATACATACTGTATAATGTATTGTTATATATGTACAGCGCTGTGTCCCAGTGTGCTATATAAATAAACATATACATACATACTGTATAATCTGTAGTTATAATGTACAGCGCTGTGTACCCAAGTGGCGCTATATAAATAAACATATACATACATACTGTATAATCTGTATTGTTATAACTACATTACTGTAGTTATGATATTAAACACATTACCGTAGTTATGATAATAAACACATTAATGTAGTTATGATAATAAACACATTACTGTAGTTATGATAATAAACACATTACTGTAGTTATGATAATAAATACATTTCTGTAGTTATGGTAATAAACACATTACCGTAGTTATGGTAATAAACACATTACCGTAGTTATGATAATAAACACATTACCGTAGTTATATAATAAAACAAATTAATGTAGTATGATAATAAACACATTAATGTAGTTATGATAATAAACACTTACTGTAGTTATGATAATAACACATTTCTGTAGGTATGGTTATAAACACACATTACCGTATGTTATGGTAATAAACACATTACCGTAGTTATGGTAATAAACACATTACCGTAGTTATGGTAATAAACCACATTACAGTAGTTATGATAATAAACACAATACCGTAGTTATGATAATAAACACAATTACCGTAGTTATGATAATAAACACATTACCGTAGTTATGATAATAAACACATACCGTAGTATAGATAATAAAAACATTTCAGTAGTTATGGTAATAAACACATTTCTGTAGTTATGGTAATAAACACATTCTGTAGTTATGGTAATCAACAACTTACTGTTGTTATGATAATAAACACATTACTGTAGTTATGAAAAAACACATTTATGTAGTATGGTAATAAACACATTACCGTAGTTATGATAATAAACACATACAGTTTAGTATGATAAAAAACATACGTAGTTAGATAATAAAAAAACACTTACTGAGTTATGATAATAAAAACACATTACTGTAGTTATGGTAAGAAAAACATTTCGTAGTTATGGTAATAAACACACTTACCGTAGGTATGGTAATAAACACATTACCGTAGTTATGGTATATGAAAAAACACATTACGTTAGTTATGATAATAAACACATTACTGTAGTTATGGTAAGAAACACATTTCTGTAGTTATGGTAATAAACACATTACCGTAGTTATGGTAATAAACACATTACCGTAGTTATGATAATAAACACATTACCGTAGTTATGATAATAAACCTATTACTATAGTTATGATAATAAACAGATTACTGTAGTTTATGAAGTAAAAAGGAAAGAGATGATCAATGCACATTCCTGGGCCCCATATATCATAATATCTGTGCTAGTGCAAACAGTAAAAACATGGGGGGTTTTAGTTACAATTTTATGCATGAAAGTGAAAAGCCTTCCAACCACGTCAAGGTGACCCCAGTATGGAAGGTCCTTACAGTTTACCTTGGGTCATTTATCTGGGCTGACACTCCCTGCTTGGTTGGATTTTCATGGGAAGGTTGTCTCCCTGACCTTGCATTGGATTAGTATTACAGGCTATCACTTCCCCCCACCTACTGTCCTTTAACAAGGAGGGAAGAGGCCTCCCATCCAATGCTTAGTATTCAAGGTATAAGACCTCCAATTAAAGGGACGTGTTGGGGTGCTACTACCACATGGAAGCTGGGGGTTACCTTGACATGGTTGGAAGGCTTTTCACTTTTATTCATAAACTTGTAACTAAACCCCCATGTTATTACTGTTTGCACTAGCATAGATATTATGATATATGGGGCCCAGGAATGTGCATTGATCATCTCTTTATTGTTTGCACTAGTTAGAGATATTGATGATATATGGGGCCCAGGAATGTGCATTGATCATCTCTTTTCTTGTTTGCACTAGTATAGATATTATGATATATGGGGCCCAGGAATGTGCATTGATCATCTCTTTCTTCGTTTTGCACTAGTAGAGATCTATGACTATTATGGGGCCCAGGAATGTGCATTGATCATCTCTTTTCTTGTTTGTTCTAATGCTTTGGTCACATCAGCAGAACTTCCACTATTGGTTATAAAGTAGTTTTGCCACAGGAGAACCCACAGCCCCCGTTTTGTGTATATATGATATGAAGTACGTCTAATGCTGGGAATTCTAAATTGATTTTTACATATAAATTCTGCCCGGTGTCCATTCGTTCTTTCTCCATGTGCCTTATAGAGATTAATGGTTACAGGGTTAAGTCTTGATGGGTCCTATAGAGTCAATACTAATAATAAAGTGATCTTCCCATGAGAAAGGAGTTTATATATTATGAAGAAACACACAGCTCCAATGAACTGAAAACCAAACATATTGGCTATAAATGGCATCAGACACCCATTGATTTTCATATCCCCTGAACAATGGAGCCTTTTAGAGTAAAGGAACTCAACACAGGTCATTGAGTGGAGGAATTTCCAGAGCATTGTTTTCTGTGTGTCGTTTTCTGTAATAACACCCGCAATGGGTTAATTATCAACCGGTTACTTAACGGGGTCAAATGGTCTTATTGAGGCAGGAATAAGATTAGAGAAGGATTTTGAGACAGACAGACTTGTCCATGAGATGACAAAGAGCTGGAATACTCAACTCAACAAAGCCCCATTGTCCCTCCAGCTATTGAGAATAAATGATACCCAACATGTTCTATTGAAAAACAGGTCAAACATTTATCCAGAATAACTCGTGTCTCTCCTCAGTGTTTACCAATTCCACAGAATTTTGTGACCCTAAAAGTAGGATTTGGATGGGATTCTTTTTCCAGATTTGGATGGGATTTTTTCTTTCTTTCCAGATTTGGATGGGATTTTTTCTTTCTTTCCAGATTTGGATGGGATTTTTTCTTTCTTTCCAGATTTGGATGGGATTTTTTCTTTCTTTCCAGATTTGGATGGGCTTTTTCCAGATTTGGATGGGCTTTTTCCAGATTTGGATGGGATTTTTCCAGATTTGGATTTTTCCAGATTTGGGTGGGATTTATGAGATTTTTCCCAGATTTGGATGGGATTTATGAGATTTTTTCCAGATTTGGATGGGATTTATGACATTTTTTTCCATATTTGGATGGGATTTTTTCCATATTTGGATGGGATTTTTCCAGATTTGGATAGGGATAGCATAGAACTCGAACCTGAGTTCGAACGGACCCGGACTTCTCGAACTATCTCGGACGCGGACTTTCGATATTTCCTGGACTTTCGATGATTTATCGAATGTTTGAACGTTCGAGCATCGAATCCGCGAGTAAAATGTACATCCAAATCGGATGGGATTTTTTCCAGATTTGGATGGGATTTTTTTCCAGATTTGGATGGGATTTTTTTTTTTTCCCAGATGTGGATGGGATTTTTTTTTTTTTTTCCAGATGTGGATGGGATTTTTTTCCCCCAGATGTGGATGGGATTTTTCCAGATTTGGATGGGCTTTTTTTTTTTTTTTCCAGATTTGGATGGGATTTTTCCAGATTTGGATGGGATTTTTCCAGATTTGGATTTTTCCAGATTTGGATGGGATTTTTCCAAATTCGGATGGGATTTTTTTCCCCAGATTTGGATTTTTCCAGATTTGGATGGGATTTATGAGATTTTTTTCCAGATTTGGATGGGATTTATGAGATTTTTTCCAGATTTGGATGGGATTTATGAGATTTTTTTCCATATTTGGATTGGATTTTTTCCATATTTGGATGGGATTTTTCCAGATTTGGATAGGGATAGCATAGAACTCGAACCCGAGTTCGAGCCGAACTGTTCGAGTTCGAACGGACCCGGACTTCTCGAACTATCTCGGACGCGGACTTTCGATATTTCCCGGACTTTCGATGATTTATCGAATGTTTGAACGTTCGAGCATCGAATCCGCGAGTAAAATGTACATCCAAATCGGATGGGATTTTTTCCAGATTTGGATGGGATTTTTTCCAGATTTCGATGGGATTTTTTTTTTTCTCAGATGTGGATGGGATTTTTATTTTTTTTCCAGATGTGGATGGGATTTTTCCAGATTTGGATGGGACATTTTTTTTTTCTTTCCAGATTTGGATGGGATTTTTTCCAAATTTGGATGGGATTTTTCCAGATTTGGATGGGATTTTTTCCAGATTTGGATGGGATTTTTTCCAGATTTGGATGGGATTTTTTGCAATGTGAAGCTCATCTTGAGCAGAAACGTTCTACAGCAAATCCTTAATGGAAGTGCAGCCAAGGGAAGGGAAGAAAGGGTTATAGGGAAAGGCACCCAGATTGGTCCTACCCGTCATGGAACGGATATAGTTTTATCTTCATCCCCATGGACGATATTAACACAGAAATTCCCTTAAATGATCAGACCGCGCACATTGGGGACTTGGTTTTCATTGTGCAAATCCCTCCCCTGGTTTATTATAAGAGAAATTCTCTATATCCAGAGCAACATTGATATCACCCAAGACACTTTGTAACCTGGATAAACAGGGATTCGCCTACGGCCGTTATCTTTATATTTAATTATATATACTAATAGCCAAAGGGGCTTCCAGATCTGGAATGGAATTCAGTGGACAAAATAATATTTGCCAATGTTCAGAATTGGGGACCCATCATCACTGTGCACTGAATATGCTATTGTTTGTGTGTCAGGTACAATCCGATGTCCAGAACAAGATGGAGGATATATTATAATGGGGATGAACAAGATGGAGGATATATTCTAATGGGGATGAACAAGATGGCCGGGATATCTTAAAAACCAAAAAAACAAAAACAAAAAAAAAAAAAAAAAAAAAAAAAACAAACCCCCCCCCTCCTGGGGCCTGCCCCGCTGGCGGCTTCTCTTACTCCTTTGGCTGACCCCCGTGGCGGCTCTCTTCTCCTGGGGGCTGAACAAGATGGAGGATATATTATGGGGATGACACAGATGGAGGATTATTATAATGAGCTGGGGATGACAAGATGGATGATATATTATATGGGGATGAACAAGATGGAGAATTATTATAATGGGGATGAACAGATGGAGGATATATTATAATGGGGATGAACAAGTATGGAGGATATATTATATGGGGATGAACAAGATGAGGATTATATAATGGGCTGAAACAAAGATGGAGGATATATTATAATGGGGATGAACAAGATGGAGGATATATTATAATGGGGATGAACAAGATGGAGGATATATTATAATGGGCTGAACAAGATGGAGGATATATTATAATGGGGTGAACACGATGGAGGATATATTATAATGGGGATGAACAAGATGGAGGATATATTATAATGGGGCTGAACAAGATGGAGGATATATTATAATGGGGATGAACAAGATGGAGGATATATTATAATGGGGATATACATTTAATAAATCCTTATAATAGCTGCTTGTGTAGGTCACAGGGGGACTATCGCCATATGACCTGTACAGCTACAACAGAACAAACTGGAGGGTCTTACCTGATTGGCAGAATTCGTCCACTTCTGGGTGGACCATGTCTTTCACCCGGTTACTGTAGGCCACTCTACAGTCTTGGTCATAAGCCTTGAGAGTCTCACTAGAGCTGTAGGACTTCTGGGGGATTTTACTGTCATCACTGTCAGCCGAGGAACTGGTGTAACGCCGCTCGGTGTCGCGACGCCTCGTCAGGGATCGATAGGGTTTTCTTTCCTTCACATCCATGACATGGGGCTTTGTCTCACCATTGAAGGGAAACCTCTGGGCTTGACAGGAGCTAATTCTGAAAAATACAAATGGGTTGAAGACACCGTTAATATTGACATAGCAGAATTAAAGGTAAACTAAAGCTAAAGTGTGAATAATCTTGATGGATTTAACCATTGTTTTTCTATCTCCAGTCTTGGTTACAGAGAGGACATGGGCAGGTCACCCATAGAGATCGCACCGAGCATGTGCAGCTCTGTATCTGGGTCAGCGACACACTCGATGGGGTTGATTTCAGAGGTGAAAGATAAAGTGATTGGCAGTAAGGCAGTGTAATGGAAACGAATGGGATTGGGATGGATCAGTGGGAATGTTAATATGGCATATTAGGAAAACCAATCTACAAAACACAAATATTCCTAACATTGTATAGAAATGTGTAGGGAATGACTCCATAGAGCATCAGACGGAGTAACAGGTGCCCATGTTGTGGTTCAATGTTTCCAGGAACATGGTGGGACTTGTAGTTTCAATAAATCTGGGGCGCGGTCATGTGATTAACAATTCACCAGACCAATGAAATACCTGCTTACAAGTAGGATGGGCGTCCACCAATAGCATTTCATACAATACTGTCCATATGGCGAATATTAACATGTAAAACTGAATAACATTTAACTTTATCCGTGTGAACAAAACAGATGAAAATCTCAATTCACGCATAGCGGTGAACGTCAAGGGTTAAAACGGCGCAATCGCCCCGAAGGACTCTGGGAAATGGTTACGAAAGGGGAAGTATTCCCTTCAGATCTGAACACGGCCATAATAAACCCATTTTATCCATAAACATAGCGGAGACGCAGCGTTAGGTAGTCAATTGAAATAATAAACAGTAATCTCCGATATTTCACACTTCATTTACGGCTTTGGCAGTTGATTTAGAAGATGGTTCGGATGTTACCAAGTGGCCGTTACACTATATAAACAGAATTTACCGCTGGCCCGCAGCCATACTGAGAATTAAACCGTTAATTTGTGCGCGTGGCTAATGGCGTCTATGCTACAAGGGCATCACTGACACAGATTAAACGTCTAAATGATCCTTTCTACAGCAACAAACCGATGAGTTGATTTTCAATGTTGTTAAGTCTCTGAAAGAAGAAACAGTAACAGAATTTCCAATAGAAAGAAAAAGGACGACAGTAAATGTCTCTGTGTGATGTGAAGAAGGTGAAACCCCCTGTTGTCAATTATAAGGATATTATTAGACACTAACCACACAGTCTAAGGTAACTCCCTTGGATTATTTAGTTTTGGGTCTCACTGATGTTCTCACATGTAGACCAAATCCATTAATAAGCCCCTTGGCCAAGGAATTGCAGTAATGTCAAGATGTCCGTACTTTGACTCTCTGTATCTCAGGAACTGGATGTAATACAAAGGCAAATGATACACTATTATATTCCGCTAAATATGAGCACTACTCCCTGTAATGAAGCTTTAATTCAGTTCTGAGTAGTGATGGCCCGTTTGCGAACGCGGTAAATCTTCCGCGGATCCGGGTTCAGATCCGCGGCAGATTTACCGCGTTCGCAAACTGCGGATATCACGGATTTTCCGGTTTACCGACTTCCGAACCGCGTTTTCGAAAATTTTCGAAATTACTAGGATTTCTCGTAGTTTCGAAAATGCGCGAAATACGTATTTTCGGAAATTTTCGAAGTTAGAGGATTTTTCCGTTTTAATGCGTTTTAATAGGTCCGCGCGCGGATTTTCTAATTTTTCCGAAAATTCGCAGATCGTTGAGCGGACCGGATTTTGCGAAGTTCGGACATCTCTAGTTCTGAGCTACAGGATCTTATATGTTCTAATGAACATGTTTGCAAGGAAAACACAAGGACTGTCAAGCAAACCCAGAATAGCTTCCTTAGAAAAAACATTATTCATGCAGTGAATCGATATATCGATATATCAATAAATAGAGGAATTGCAATAAAAACCAAAACACTATTTGCCTTATCATTAATTATGTTTACTCTGTCTGACTAGGCAGTGAGCTAGAAACTGAAAGAAAACCCGAGCAATCATTTGTAACCCAGTGATCAATATTTATTCTACACTAATGGCCGGGAGTAACAGAATTTGGGTCTTCTGCAGTAATGTATGTATGTATGTATGTATGTATGTATGTATGTATGTCTGTATGTCTGTATGTATGTGTGTGTGTGTATGTATGTATGTATGTATGTATGTATGTATGTATGTATGTATGTATGTCTGTCTGTCTGTCTGTCTGTCTGTATGTATGTATGTATGTATGTATGTATGTATGTGTGTGTGTATGTATGTATGTATGTATGTATGTATGTCTGTATGTATGTGTGTGTGTGTATGTATGTATGTCTGTATGTATGTATGTTTGTATGTATGTATGTATGCATGTATGTATGTCTGTATGTCTGTATGTATGTATGTGTGTGTGTGTGTATGTATGTATGTATGTATGTATGTATGTATGTAGAAAGTGGGATAGAGTAAAGAGTGTGGGATAGAGATACACTGTATATTATACCATAGACAATATATTAATATCCTACACTGTAAATTATACCATAGACAATATATTAATATCCTACACTGTATATTAACCATAGACAATATATTAATATCCTACACTGTATATTATACCATAGACAATATATTAATATCCTACACTGTATATTATACCATAGACAATATATTATATCCTACACTGTATATTATACCATAGACAATATATTAATATCCTACACTGTATAGTATAACCATAGACAATATAATTACTATCCTACACTGTATATTATACCATAGACAATATATTAATATCCTACCTGTATATTTACATAGACAATATATTAATATCTCTACACTGTATATTATACCATAGACAATATATAATATCCTACACTGTATATTATAATACCATAGACAATATATTTATATCCTCACACTGTATATTATAATACCATGAGCAATATATTAATATCCTACACTGTATATTATACCATAGACAATATCCTATTTACTATACCTACCTTATATTATACCATAGACAATATATTAATATCCTACACTGTATATTAACCATAGCCTAATATAATATCCTACACTGTATTTATACCAAGACAATATATTAATATCCTACACTGTATATTATACCATAGACAATATATTAATATCCTACACTGTTATATACCCAATAGACAATTATTAATATCCTAACGCTGTATATTATACCATAGACAATATATTATATCCTACACTGTATTATAAACCATAGACAATACATTAATATCCTACACTGTATATATACCATAGACATATATTAATATCTCTCACTGTATATTATACATAGACAATAATTAACTATCCTAGACTGTATTTATACCATAGACAATATATTAATATCTACCTGTAATTATACCATAGACAATATCTTAATATCCACGCTGTATATAACCATAACCATATTAATATCTACACTGTATATAACCATAGACAATATATAATATCCTACACTGTATATTATACCATAGACAATATATTAATATCCCACGCTGTTATTATACCATAGACAATATATTCATATCCCACCACTGTATATATAACCATAGACAATATAGTAATATCCTACACTGTATATTCTAACCATAGACAATATATTAATATCCTACACTGTATATTATACCATAGACAATATATTAATATCCTACACTGTATATTATACCATAGACAATATATTAATATCCTACGCTGTATATTATACCATAGACAATATTTAATATCCTACACTGTATATTTACCATAGACAATATATTAATATCCCACGCTGTATATTATACCATAGACAATATATTAATATCCTACGCTGTATATTATACCATAGACAATATATTAATATCTACGCTGTATATTATACAATAGACAATATATTAATATCCTACGCTGTATATTATACAATAGACTATATTAATCCTAACGTTATATACCATAGACAATACATTAATATCCTACATGTATATTAATACATAGACAATATATTAATATCCTAATCAGAAAAAACTGCTTATATTATACCATAGACAATATATTAATATCCTACACTGCTAATAATTTATACCATAAGACCAATATATTATATCCTACCTGTATATTATACCATAGACAATATATTAATATCCTACGCTGTATATTATACCCATAGACAATATATTAATATCCTAATCCGACCTGTATATTATATATATACCAAGACAATATATTAATATCCTACACTGTATATTAATACCATAGACAATACATTATATCCTACGCTGTATATTATTCCATAGACAATAGCATCAATAATCCTACATCGTATATATACAATAGACAATATATTATATCCTACACTCTGTATATTATACATAAGACAATATATTAATATCCTACCTGTATATTATACCATAGAAATATATTAATACCACACTGTATATTATACCATAGACATATATTAATATCCTACGCTGTTATATTATACCAATCGACAATATATTAATTCCTACAACTGTATAATTATACCATAGACATATATTAATATCCTACACTGTATATATACCATAGACAATACATTAATATCCTACACTGTATATTATACCATAGACAATATATAATATCCTACACTGTATATATACCATAGACAATATATGGTAATATCCTACACGCTGTAATATTACCATAGACAATATATTAATATCCTACACTGTATAATTATCCATAGACAATAATTATATCCTACCTGTATATTATAACCATAGACAAATATATTAATATGCTACCTGTATATTATACATAGACAATAATTAATATCTCCAACTGTTTTATATTATACCATAGACAATATAGTAATATCCTACATGTATATTATACGCATAGACCATATATTAATATCCTACGCTGATATATTATACCAAGATAGGACAATATTTAATATCCTACACTGTATATTATACCGTAACATATATTAATATCCTACAGTGTCTATTATACCATAGACAATATATTAATATCATACAGCTGTATATTATACCATAGACAATATATTAATAGTCCTACACTGTATATTATACCATAGACCTATATTAATATCTACACCTGATTATTATAACCATAGACATATATTAATATCCTACAGCTGTATATTACCATAGACATATTAATATCCTACGCTGTATATATAACATAGAAATGACAAATATGTAATATCCTAATCTGTATATTAAACTAGCAATATTTAATATCCTACCTTTATATTCTACCATAGACAATATCAATTAATATCCTACACTGAGTATTATCCATAGACATCATATTAAAATATCCTAACTGGATTATACCATAGACAATATATTAATAATCCACAACTGTATTTATTACCATAGAAAACAATTATTAATATCCTAGCGGGGGTCCTACGATCCTACGGTCGCCTATGCAGTCCTACGGGCGTACGACGGGCGGACGAGCTGGTGGAGCGCTGTATATTATACCATAGACAATATATTAATATCCTACACTGTATATTATACCATAGACAATATATTAATATACTACCACTGTAATATATATACCATAGCAAATAATAATATCCTACACTGTATATTATACCATAGACAATAAGTATACCTACACTGTATATTAACATAACATAGGTTATACAATTATCATATCCATAGAATATTTACTATCCTCACTGTATTTTATACCATAGACAATATATTAATACCTAACTGTAATTCTGAATATATATATCTCATAGTACCATGATATTGAAATCCTACACTGTATATTATGACCATAACAACATTATATATCCTACACGTATTATAATACCATAGAACAATAATTAATATCACTACACCTGTATATTATACAAAGACAATATCATTAACTATCCTACAGCTGTATATTATACCATAGACAATATATTAATATCCTACACTGTATATAGCATAGCTCATAATATAACACTACATCAGACAATATATGAATTATCCTACACTGTATATTAACCATAGACATATAATATACAGTTAATATATCCTACATTTTAACTAACTGTATATTATACCATAGACAATATATATGATATCCTACAATGTAATATTATACCATAGGACAATACATTTAATATCCATCACTGTATATTATTACCATAGACACTATATTAATATCTCCTCACTGTATATTATACCATAGACAAACATTAATATCTGATGTATATCCATACAATTCTTACCCGTTTTCCATAGCAAATCTTATCATGTAATACCATAAGACCATATAGTATATCTAACATGTATATATACCAAGACAATATATAAGTATCCTACACTGTATATTATACCATAGACAATATATTATATCCCACGCATGTATACTTATACCATAGACAATTAACATATCCCACACTGTATATTATACCATGACAATATTAATATCCTACACTGTATAATTACTCACCATGAGACATATATAATATCCTATTTGCACTAGTATAGATTTACCATAGACAATATACTTAATATCCTACACTGTGATATTTATACCATAGACAATATATTAATATCCTACGCTGTAATTAACATAGACATATAGTAATATCCTACACCTGTATATTCTACCATAGACCAATAATATGGTAATATCCCACGCTGGTTATTTTACCATAGACAATAATTATTCCTTACAGCTGTATATTGATACCATAGAATACTAGCAGTATACATACTGCAAATATCTATATCTACGACTGTATTTATACAATAGACAATATATTAATATCCTACGCTGTATATTATAATACATATCCATGACTTTATATACATACCTAATAATATCCTACACTGTATATAATACCATAGACAATATATTAATATCCATCGAAAACGTTATATTATACAATAGACAATATATTAATATCACAAACTGTATTATAATTTATACCATAGCCAATAATTAATATCCTACACTGATATTATAACCATAGACAATATATTAATATCCTACGCTGTATATTATCACCCCATAGAAATATATTAATATCCTATCACTGTATATTATACCTATAGTACACATAATATATTAATATCCTACACTGTATATTATACCATAGACATCATTGATATCCTACGCTGTATATTATACATAGACAATACATTAATATCCTACTCTGTATATTATACAATAGACAATATATTAATATCCTACGCTGTATATTATACAATAGACAATATATTAATATCCTACGCCTTGTATATTATACCATAGTACAATCACATTAATATCCACACTGTATTATTATACCATAGACAAATATTAATATCCTCCGCTGGTCATAATACAATAGACAATATATTAATTCCTACACTGTATATTAACCATTAGACATATATTAATATCCTAAACACTGTATATAATACTCATAGACAATAATTCATATCCTACCACTGAATATATAATACCATAGACAATATACTTAATATCGCTACACATGTGATATATACACAAAGACAATATATGGTTAATATCCTAAGCGTGTATAATTACCATAGACAATATATTAATATCTACACTGTATATTATGCCATAGACAATACATTGATATCCTAGCGATCTAACATCAGAATATATTATATCTACGCTATCTACGACAACAATATATAAAGCTATATATCGTAACATATATCTCCACGCTGTTTATTATACCATAGACAATATATTAATATCCTACACTGTATATTATACCATAGACAATATATTAATATCCTACACTGTATATTATACCATAGACAATATATTAATATCCTACACTGTATATTATACCATAGACAATATATTAATATCCTACAGTGTATATTATACCAAAGACAATATATTAATATCTACGCTGTATATTATACCATAGACAATATATTAATATCCTACACTGTATATTATCCATGACACAATATATTAATATCCCCGACTGTATATTATACCATAGACAATATATTAATATCCTACGCTGTATATTATACCATAGACAATATATTAATATCCTACGCTGTATATTATACAATAGACAATGACATATTAATATCCTACACGCTGTATATTATACAAGACAATATTTAATATCCTCACTTATATTATACCATAGACAATACATTAATATCCTACACTGTATATTATACCATAGCAATAATTAATACTCTACACTGTATATTATCCAATAGACAATACTTAATATCCTACAACTGTATATTATACCATAGACAAACAATAGACCAATATTAAATCCTACGTACGATATATATACCATAGAAACAATATATAAATATCCTCACTGTATAGTATACCTTAGACCAATATTATATCCTACCTGATATTATACCATAGACAATATATTAAGAATCCTACCTGTATCATACATAACATAACATCCTAAGGTATCTTAACCAATACAATAATTAATATCACTACACTGTATATTATTACCATAGAAATATATAATATCTACCTGATATTATACATAGACATAATAGAATACTCACGCTTATTCACCATAGAATATAATACCTACACAATACATAGACAATATATTATATCCTACCTTATATTATACCAATAGACAAAATATATTTAATAATCCCACGTATATTATACCATAACCAATTATTAATATCGATCACGATATATACCATAGACAATATATGAATATCCTACACTAGTATATTTTACCATAGACAATAGTTAATATCTACAATGTATATATTACCAAGACACAATATATGAATATCCTCGCTGTAGATATTACCAATAGACAATATATGAATATCCTACGCTGATATATTATACCATATGTGGACAATATTTAAAATCCTACACTGTATATTATGACCATAGACAATATATTAATATCCTACATGTATATTATACCATAGACAATATATTAATAACACCATACACTGTATATTATACCATAGACAATCTATTAAATATCCTACACGGTATATTATACCAATGACAATATATATATCCTACACTGTAATATATATACCATAGACAATATAATTAATATCTACACTGATATATTATATACATAGACAATATATTAATATCCTACACTTCTATATTAGACCATAGACAATAACTTAAGATCCTACCACTGTATATATAACCATAATGACAAATATGTAAATCCTAAACTGTATATATACAATAGCAATATATTAATATCCTACACTGTATAATTTATCCATAGACAATATATTAATATCCTACACTGTATATTATACCATAGACAATATATTAATATCCTACACTGTATATTATACCATAGACAAATATATTTATATCCTCACACGTATATTATAATACCATAGCAATATATTAATATCCTCACTGTATATTATACCAAGACAATACATTACTATCCTACGCTTATATTATACCATAGACAATATTTATATCCTACACTGTATATTATACCATGCCATACATTAATATCCTAACACTGTATATTATACCAAACAATATATTAATATATCCTACACGCTGTATATTAATACCATAAGACATATATTAATATCCTACTTATATAACCAATAGCATATATAAATATAATTATCCCATAGACAATTATTAATATCCTAACGCTGTATATTATACCATAGACAATATATTAACTGACTTGTATTCCATAGGCATGATATTTATCCTATATAATTATACCATAGACAATACTTAATATCCTACTGCTAATATATATACCATAGCGCTATATATAATATCTCCTCACTGTAATTTATACCAGAGACAATACATTAAACTTCCTAGCAACTGTATTTATACCACCTAGACCAATATATTAATATCTTACCATACTGTATATATACCATAGACAATATTATAATATCCACGCTGTATAGTAGTACCTAAGACAATATTATATCTCTACCTGTATATTATACCATAGACAATATATTGATATCCTACCACGTATATATAACCATAGACAATAATTAATATCCTACACTGTATATTATACCATAGACAATATATTCAATATCCATCACTGTATATTATAACCATAGACATATAGTACTATCCTACACTGTATAATTCACCATAGACAATATATTATATCCTACACTTAGATTATACCATAGACAATATATTAATATCCTACACTGTATATTATACCATAGACAATATATTAATATCCTACACTGTATATTATACCATAGACAATATAGACCTATTATTTCTATACATCTCTTTATCTTTCCATTTTATAGCAATCAATGCCAGGTAGGATTGTGTACTAGACATATAGTTGAGTTTCTAGGAGGGTTGGGGATTTATTACAGACACAGTAACGGTTTTGCACCGCGCTGGGCGTTGACGTCTCCTGCAAATCTAATCATCAATGTCCACGAAAGCATCAAAGCGCGTGTGGAGTCACCTCTTCAGCATGCTGGGTAACTGCTGCTTCATGGAGGGGATACGGCTTGTTCAGTGATTAGCAAGGTCAGAGGTGAACGTATGATTGAAGAGGGTCCAACAACACACCAAAGTCCCAGGCTATAATAAACGCTTCATTAGTATAGTATAGTATAATATAATATAGTATAGTACAGTATAGTATAGTATAATATAGCATAGTACAATATAGTATAATACATTATAGTATAGTACAGTACAGTATAGTACAGTACAGTACAGTACAGTATAGTATAGTACAGTATAGTATAGTACAGTATAGTATAGTACAGTATAGTATAGTACAGTATAGTACAGTATAGTATAGTACAGTATAGTACAGTATAGTACAGTATAGTATAGTACAGTACAGTACAGTACAGTATAGTATAGTATAGTATAGTACAGTACAGTACAGTATAGTATAGTATAGTACAGTATAGTACAGTATAGTACAGTATAGTACAGTATAGTATAGTATAGTACAGTATAGTACAGTATAGTATAGTACAGTATAGTACAGTATAGTACAGTATAGTATAGTACAGTACAGTACAGTATAGTATAGTATAGTACAGTACAGTATAGTATAGTACAGTATAGTATAGTACAGTATAGTATAGTACAGTACAGTATAGTATAGTATAGTACAGTATAGTATAGTACAGTATAGTACAGTACAGTATAGTACAGTATAGTATAGTACAGTATAGTACAGTATAGTACAGTTTAGTACAGTATAGTATAGTACAGTACAGTACAGTACAGTATAGTATAGTATAGTATAGTACAGTACAGTATAGTATAGTACAGTATAGTATAGTACAGTACAGTATAGTATAGTACAGTATAGTATAGTACAGTATAGTACAGTACAGTATAGTACAGTATAGTATAGTATAGTACAGTATAGTATAGTATAGTACAGTATAGTATAGTACAGTATAGTACAGTATAGTATAGTATAGTACAGTATAGTACAGTACAGTACAGTACAGTATAGTACAGTACAGTACAGTACAGTATAGTATAGTATAGTATAGTACAGTACAGTATAGTACAGTATAGTATAGTACAGTATAGTACAGTACAGTACAGTACAGTACAGTACAGTATAGTATAGTATAGTACAGTATAGTATAGTACAGTATAGTATAGTACAGTACAGTATAGTACAGTATAGTATAGTACAGTACAGTACAGTACAGTATAGTATAGTATAGTACAGTACAGTATAGTACAGTATAGTATAGTACTGTACAGTATAGTATAGTACAGTATAGTATAGTATAGTACAGTATAGTATAGTATAATATAGCATAGTATAGTATAGCATAGTATAGTATAGTATAGTACAGTACTGTACTGTACAGTATAGTACAGTATAGCACAGTACAGTACAATATATTATAGTATAGTTTAGTACTGTACAGTATAGTATAGTACTGTACAGTACAGTATAGTACAGTATAGTATAGTACAGTATAGTACAGTATAGTATAGTACAGTACAGTACAGTACAGTACAGTATAATACAGTTTAGTACAGTACAGTACAGTATAGTATAGTACAGTATAGTATAGTACAGTACAGTATAGTATAGTATAGTATAGTATAGTATTTGAGGTTGAATAAAGACAGTCCAACCCATCTAGCAATATCCTCATTTCCTGTTGATCCAGAGGAAGGCAAAAAAAACCCACAAATTTATGAATGGGGAAAAAATTACTTCCTGACTCCAAGCGGCAATGGGAAATTTCCCTGGATCAACTCTACTTTATGTATCAATCCCAGTAACTTGTAACATTCCTTGTTTGTAGAAACTCATCCAGCTTTTTATTAAACTGACCAATGAACCTGCCATAACAACGTCCACTGGAAGACAGTTCCATAGCTTTACCGTTCTCACAGTGACAAACCCTTTCCCAACTCTACTTTATGTATCAATCCCAGTAACTTGTAACATTCCTTGTTTGTAGAAACTCATCCAGCTTTTTATTAAACTGACCAATGAACCTGCCACAACAACGTCCACTGGAAGACAGTTCCATAGATTTACCGTTCTCACAGTGACAAACCTTTTCCCAACTCTACTTTATGTATCAATCCCAGTAACTTGTAACATTCCTTGTTTGTAGAAACCTATCCAGCTTTTTATTAAACTGACCAATGAACCTGCCATAACAACGTCCACTGGAAGACAGTTCCATAGATTTACCGTTCTCACAGTGACAAACCCTTTCCCAACTCTACTTTATGTATCAATACCAGTAACTTGTAACATTCCTTGTTTGTAGAAACTCATCCAGCTTTTTATTAAACTGACCAATGAACCTGCCATAACAACGTCCACTGGAAGACAGTTCCATAGCTTTACCGTTCTCACAGTGACAAACCCTTTCCGAGCTTGAAGCCTAAACCTTTTTTCTTCAAGTCTTAAGGGATGTCCTCGTGTCCTTTGACATGTTCTATTGGTGAACAATGCCCCAGATTGTTTGTTGTATGGCCCGTTAATGTATTTATACACAGTAATCATATCCCCACGCAAGCGCCTTTTCTCCAGCATACATAATTGTAACTTTTCCAGCCTCTCTTCATATTCAAGCTCCCCCAATCCCCTTATTAATTTAGTTGCCCTTCTCTGAACCCTTTCCATTTCAAAGATGTCCTTTTTGTACACAGGATTCCAAAATTGCACTGCATATTCCAAATGAGGCCTTACCAATGCTTTGTAAAGAGGGAGAATTACATTTTCCTCCCTTGAATCCATACCTTTCTTTATACAAGACAATACCATGCTGGCTCTGGCTGTTACCGCCTGGCACTGCTTGCTACCTTTAGGTTTGTTATCCACCAAAACTCCAAGATCCCTTTCCAACAGGGATTCACTTAACACAGAGCCATTTATAGTATAAGTAGCACAAGGATTTTTAAGTCCAAAATGCATCACCTTCCATTTACCAACATTGAATCTCATCTGCCACTTAGCAGCCCAATGTGATAATCTATCTAGAACCCTGTGGCCCCGTCAATAGGATTTTGTGATCGCATGTCGGTCGCATAAAGGGTCGGGAGAAGCGTTTACGGCAGGATCGATCGAACGTTGCGTGATCGCTCGGTCGGGTAAGTAATATCGGGTATACGTGTGGCCACCTTAACTTAGCTTCACCGGCTCTCTTCACCCGTGCACAGGCTTTTCTGGCAGGTCACCAGTATCTCACACAGCCGACGCGCGTCCGGTCCTTTATAAAAGGTTAAATGAACGAAGTGCGTTAAGGGTTAAAGAACGAAATTCGTAAAGGGTTCAATGAACGAAGTGCGTAAAGGGTTAAAGAACCCGAAGTGTGGTAAGGGTTAAAGTAACGAATTGCGGAAAGGGTTAAAGACGGAATTCGTAAATTGTTCATGAACGAAGTGCTTAAAGGGTTAACAAGAACGAAATTCTAACGGGTAAATACCAAAAAAATTGTAAAGGGTTAAGAACGAAAATTCGATAAAGGGTTAACAGATGTAATGCGAAGTGGTTAAAGAACGGACATTCAAGTAAAGTAATGAACAAAGATCAAAAAGGGTGAATGAACAAAGTGCGTAAAGGGTTATAAAGAACGAATTGTAAAGGGTTCAATGAAAAAAATTAAGCGGTAAGGTTAAGTTAAATGAACGAAGTGGTGTAAAGGGTTCAATAACGAATTACGTAGAAGATTAACGAATGAAATTCGTACAGGGTTAACTGAACGAAGTTCGTAAAGGGTTAATGAACGAAGTGCGTAAAGGGTTAAATGAACGAAGCGTGTAAGGGTTAATAACTAGTGCGTAAAGGTTAAATAAACGCGTGCTAAAGGTGGTTAAATTAACGAGTGGCCGGAAAGGTTAATGAACAAAGTGTGGTAAAAGGGTTAAATGACGAAGTGCTAAAAGGGTTAAAAATAACTAAGTGCGTAAAGGTTAAATTAATAAAGTTGCTTAAAGGGTTAAAGAACAAGTGCGTAAAGGGTTAAATACAAAGTGCGTAAAGAACGAAGTGTGTAAAGGGTTAAAGAACGAAGTGCGGAAAGGGTTAAAGAACGGAATTCGTAAAGGGTTCAATGAACGAAGTGCGTAAAGGGTTAAAGAAC
>JAACNH010000046.1:77500-146987 GCA_019447015.1 Hymenochirus boettgeri | reverse complement strand
TGAACAAAGTGCGTAAAGGGTTAAATGAACGAAGTGCGTAAAGGGTTAAAGAACGGAATTCGTAAAGGGTTAAATGAACGAAGTGCGTAAAGGGTTAAATGAACGAAGTGCGTAAAGGGTTAAATGAACGAAGTGCGTAAAGGGTTAAATCAACGAAGTGCGTAAAGGGTTAAATCAACGAAGTGCGTAAAGGGTCAAAGAACGAAGTGCGTAAAGGGTTAAAGAACGAAGTGCGTAAAGGGTTATTCGGTTTACTAATTACTTACATCTTTCTAGTTCTGAGGCCTACCAAGACTGTGCTTATATGTTCTCAAGGGAAATCATTTTTTTGCAAGGAACAACACAAGGCCTGTCACATCGCAAACCCCTGATATAGCGTTCCTTAGTAAAAACACTTATTCAGCTGCAGTGAATCGATCCTGATCTGATATATCACATGAAATGCAAAATCTTAAGAAAAACAAAGATCAGAATTGCAATAAAAAACCACAACACTATTTGCTATCATTAATAATGTTTACTACTCTGTCCTGACTAGGCAGTGCGCTGAACTGAAAGAACACCCAGCAATCATTGTAACCCAGTTATCATAGTTTATTCCCCTTACACTAATGGCCGGGAGTAAAAACAGAATTTGGGTGCTTCTTTCTTTTTCTGCAGTAATGTATGTAGTATGTATGTATGTATGTCATGTTTATGTATGTCTGTATGTCTTATTTATGTGTGTGTGTGTATGTATGCTATGTATGTATGTATTATGTATGTAGTATTGTATGTTGTTCTGTCTGTCTGTCCTGTCTGTCCCTGTATGTATGTATGTATGTATGTATGTAATTGGGGGGTTAACGTGTGTGTGGTAGTGTATGTATGTATGGTATGTATGTTGTCGTATGTATGTGTGTGTGGTGTGTTGTATGTATTTGTCTGTATGTATTCATTGTTTTGTATGTATGTATGTATGCATGTATTTATGTCTGTATTTCTGTAATGTATGTATGTGTGTGTGTTTGTATGTATGTCTGTTGTATGTATGTATGTATGTATGACAAGGGATAGAGGAAAGAGTGTGGGAATAGTAGATACACTTTATTTTAATACCATAGACAATTATTAAATTCCTCACTGTATATTAACCATAAGACACTATATTTAATATCCTACACTGTATATATACCATAAGACAATCTATTAAATACGCTACCTGTATATTATACCAAGACAAAATATATTAATTTCCTACACTGTCATATTATACCATAGTAGACAATATATGAATCACCTACACTGTAGATTATACCATAACAATATATTAATATCCTACACTGTAAATATATACCATAGACATATAATTAATATCCTCACTGTATATTCTACCATAGACCAATATATTAATACCTACACTGTAATTTATACCATAGGCAATATATTAATATCCCTACACTGTAGATTAGAACCTAGACAATACATTAATATCCTACGATGTATATTAGACCTAGACAATATATTAATATATCCGACAACACTGTATAGTATACCAATAGACAATACCTTAATTCCTACAACTGTTAATATACCATAACAATATATTAATATCCTACACTGTATATTTACCATAGACAATATATTAATATCCTACACTGTATATTATACCATAGACCAATATATTAATATCCGACGCTGTGTATATTAGACCAAGACAATATATTGATATCCTACAACTGTATATTATAATACCATGACAATACATTATACCTACACTTGTATTTTATACAAGACAGATCATAATGAATTCCTACACTGTATATTATACCCATAGACAATACATTAATATCCTACACTGTAATATTATACGCATAGACAATATATTAATATCTTACACTGTAATATTATACCATGACCATATATAAGATCCCACGCTGTAATTCTTCCATAGACAATATATTAATATCCTACAACTGTATATTATAACCATAGAAGCAAATTATAGTTATAATCCATACCCTGTATATTATACATAGACAATATATTAATATCCCCCGCTGTATTCTTTATATACCATATACAAGATATTAATATCCCCACTTGTATATTTACCATGACATATATTAATATCCTACACTGTATATTAAAATACCATAGACAATATATTAATTCCTACACTGTATATTATACCAAGACAATATATTAATTCCTACACGGTAGTATAACTCAAAAAGCCATAGACACTATATTATATCCTACCGGAAACGCTGTAACTATTTAACCATAAGACAATATATTAATATCCTACAACACACTCTGTATATTAATCCATAATACAATATATTAATATCCCCCGCTGTAATATTATACCATAACCATATATTAATATCCTACACTGTTATTATACCATAGACAATATCTTATATCCTAAACGCTGTATATTCTACATGACAATATTTAATATCCTACCTGTATATTATACAATATACTATAAGTGTAATATCCTACGCTGTTTATATTATACCATAGACGAATACATTAATATCCTACACTGTAATATTATACCATAGACAATAATATTAATATCCTACCTGTATATTATAACAATAGACAATCATATTAATATCCTACACTGTATATTAACCATAGACATAATTAATATCCTAACACTGTTATATTATACTGAACCTCCTGCCAGGTATACACTAGATATTAAACGACAGAGAACAGTAGGCGCAGTGGAGTGTGAGAAGTGGGAGGAGAATGGGAGGGAGAGGATCGGAGAGAGTCTGGAAGGGAAGAAGACCAGGAAGGACATGATGGAAGAGAACAGGATCCGGGAGACAAACAGTGTGGGAGCTCGGTAGCTAGGGGTGGGTGGAGTAGATAAGAGCAGCAAGAACTCAGCGGACAGAAAGGGGGTGGCAGCGAAAGATGTCTGGGGAGTGGCTGAGGACGGGGCTGGGGGCGGCTGGGGGGCAAGTGGCGAGTGGTGAATACAGCAAGGGGGGGGGGGGGAGGCGGGGCAGACTGGGGAGGGGAGAGAGGAAGGGGGAAGGGGAGACCCGATGTTTGGTCGAGTGCAAAAGTAATATCACACCTACTAAGGAGCGGGGTGGAGGTGGTGTTATATAGCATAGACAATACATTGATATCCACGCTGTAATAGTAACCATAGACAATACATTAATATCCTACTCTGAATTTATACATAGACAATAGAGAAATCCGACGCTTATATTAGACATAGACAATATATTAATATCCAAAATTCCTACGCTTATTATACCATAAACAATATCATTCATTCCTACACTGTATTTATACCATAGACATATATTAATATCACGCGTATATTATACAATAACATATATTAATACCTACACTGTATTTATCCATATACAATATATTAATCTCCACACTGTATCGACACCATAGACAATATTAATATCCTACACACTGTATAATATACCATAGACAATATATCATATCCTACAACAAACACACTGTTATTATACCATAGACAATATGTAATTCCTCCGCGTATCTTATACCATCGACAATATATTTAAATCCCCTACACTGTATATTAACCATATACAATACATTGATATCCTAACGCTGTATATTAAATACCATCATACAATAATATTAATATCCTACGCTGTATATTAAACCATAGACAATATATTAAGCTCCCACGCTTGTTTTATTATACCATAGACAATATATTAATATCCTACACTGTATAGTTATACCATATACAATATATTAATATCCTACAACTGTATAATTTACCAAGACAATTATTATATCCTACCTGGTATATTATCCATAGACAATATATTAATAATCCTACAGTGTATATTATACCAAGACAATATAATAATAGCCTCGCTGTATATTATAACCATATACAATATATTAATATCCTACACTGTATATATACCATAGACAATATTTACTATCCCCCCCTCTGTATATTATAACCAATATACAATAATATTAATATCCTAAGCTGTATAGTTTACCATAGACAATATATTAATATCCTAACGCTGTATATTATACAATGGAACAATAGACAATCTATTAGATCCTACGCTTAATATTGATACAATAGACAATATATGAGATCCTACTGTAACTTCTACCAAGACAATACATTAATATCCTACACTGTATATTAAACCATAGACATATATTTAATATCCTACACTGTATATTCTACAATATACATTATTGAATATCCTACATCTGTAATATTCTACCATAGACAATATATTAATATCCTACGCTGTATATTATACCATAGACAATATATTATCTCCTACACTGTATATTAATACCACGACAATATATTAATATCCTCCGCTGTATATTATACCATAACAAGAAATTAATTCCTAACACTGTATATTTATCCATAGAACAATATCTTAATATCCTACACGTATATTATACTAGAACATCATTAATATCCTCCCTGTATATTATAACCATGACCATATATAATATCCTAACCGCTGTATATTATACCATAGACAATTATTAATACCTACACTGTATATTATACCATAGAGAACATATATAATAGCCTACACTGTATATTATACCATAGACAATATATTAATATCCTACCCTGTATATTATACCATAGACACATATATTAATATCCTCCACTGTATATTATACCATAGCAATATTTAATATCCTACACTGTTATTATACATATACAATAGATTAATATCCTACACGTGTATATTATACCATAACACTCATTACTATCCTACACTGTATATTATACCCATAGACAATATATTAATATCCTTACGCTGTATTATCCATAGACAATATATAATATCCTACGCTGGTTATTAATACATAGACAATAATTAATATCCTACACTGTATATTATACCATAGACAATATATTAATATCCTACCCTGTGATATTAAATCCGATAGACCATATATTAATATCCTACACTGTATATTATACCATAGACAATATATTAATATCCTACACGTATATTATACCATAGACAAATAATATTAATATCCTACACTGTATAGTATAACCATAGAAATATATTAATATCCCTAACACTGTATATTATACCATAGACAATATATAATATTCCTACACTGTAATATTATACCATAGACATATATTAATATCCTCTACACTGTATATTATACCATAGACAAATATATTATATCCTACAACTTGAATATTATACATTAGACAAATAATATTAATATCCTACACTGTATTATACCATAGACAATATATTAATATCCTACACTTGTATATTATACATAGACATATATTAATATCCTACACGTAATATTATACCATAGACAATATATTAATATCCTACAGCTGTATATTAATACTCATAGACAAAATATTAATATCCTCCACTGTATATATACCCATAGACAAATATATTATATCCTACCTGGTAAATATTATACCATAGACAAATACCACCTATTATTTCTATAAACATCTCGTTTTCTTTCCATTTATTGCATCATGCAGGTAGTATGTTGTACTAACATATATGTTGATTTCTAGGAGGGTTGGGATTTATTACAGACCAGTAACGGTTTTGCACCGCGCTGGCGTTGACTTCTCCTGCAAAATCTATCATCAATGTCCCACGAAAGCATCAAGCGCGTGTGGGATCACCTCTTCAGCATGCTGGGTAACTGCTGCTTCATGGAGGGATCGGCTTGTTCAGTGATTAGCAAGGTCGATGGTGGAACGTAGATTGAATAGGGTCCAACAACACACCAAAGTTCCAGGCCTATAAATAAACGCTTCATTAGATAGTAAGTATAATATAATATAAGTATCGTACAGTATAGTATAGTATAAATAGCATAGTACAATAAGTATAATACATTATAGTTAGTACATTACAGTTAGTACAGATACATACAGTACGTATAGTATAGACAGTATAGTATAGTAGAGTATAGTATGGTACAGTATATTCGTAGTACATTAATAGTACAGTAATAGAAGTACAGTATAGTACAGTATAGTACATATAGTATGTACAGTAACAGTGACACTACAGTATAGTATAGTTAGTATGTACAGTACAGTAAGTAATAGTATAGTCTAGTCCAGTATATGGAAGTAATAGTAGCGTATAGTACAGTATAGTAAGTAGAGTACAGTATAGTACAGTATACGGTATAGTACAGTATTACAGTTAGGACAGTATAGGTAATATGTAACAGTACCGTAGTATAGTATAGTAGTAACACAGTACAGTAATAGTAATACGTATAGTATAGTACAGTATATTATCGTACAGTCCAGTATCGTATAGCTAGTAACACGTATAGTATAGTACAGTATAGTACAGTTACAGTAAGTACAGTATAAGTATATACAGTATACGTACAACACGTATAAGTACAGTTTAAGTACAGTAATAGTATAGTACATTACAATAAACAGTACAGTATAGTATAGTATATATAGTACAGTACAGTATAGTAGTAACAGTATAGTATAGTACAGTACAGTATAGTATAGTACAGTATAGTATAGTACAGTATAGTACAGTACAGTATAGTACAGGATAGTATCTAATAGTACAGTATGTATATATAGTACAGTATAGTATGAGTAACCGTATTTACAGTATGTATAGTAATAGTCAGTATAAGTACAGTACAGTACAGTACAGTATAGTACAGTACAGTACAAGTAACAGTAATCGTATAGTATAGTATAGTACAGTACGTGATAGTACATTATAGTATTAGTACAGTAAGTACATACAGTAACAGTACAGTACATAACAGTATAGGTTTAGGATAGTACAGTATAGTATAGTACAGTATAGTTCGTAGCAGTACAGTACTAGTACAGTATAGTATATTAAAGTACAGTACGTACAGTACAAGTAATAGTATAGTACAGTACATTAACAGTATAGTACGTATAGTATATACAGTATAGTACAGTATAAGTATATAGCAATTACAGTACAGTACAGTATAGTATAGTCTCGTACAGTACAGTATGTACACGTATTATAGTACGGTACAGTATAGTATGTACAGTATTATAGTATAGTACAGTATAAGTATAGTATAATAATAGGCATAGTCTAGTAACGCATAGTATATATGTATAGTAGCATTACTGTACTGTACAGTTACAAAAATATACAGTAATATCAACAAGTACAGTACAAATACATTTACACGTATAGAGTTTAGGCTGTACAGTATAGTATAGTACATACTACAAAAGTAAATCGTAACAGTATATAGTCTAACAGTAAGTACATTATAGTATAGTAACAGTAACACGACAGTACAGTACAGTATAATACAGTTTATGTACGTCAGTCATATAGTATAGTACATATAGTATAGTACATACAGTATAGTATAGTATAGTATCTATGTATTTGAGGTTGAATAAATACAGTCCAACCCATCTAGCAATATCCATCCTCATTTCCGTTGATCCAGAGGAGGCAAAAAAAACCCCACAATTTATGAATGGGGAAAAAAATTTTCCTGACTCAAGCGGCAATGGAAATTTCCCGGCTCCTTAACTTTATGATCACTCCAGTAATTATAACATTTCCTTGTTTTTGTCGAACTCATCCGCTTTTTGATTAAACTGACCAATAAACCTCCATACCAACGTCCACTGGAAGACAGTTCCTAGCTTTACCCGTCTCACCAGGACAAACCCTTTCCAACTCTACTTTAGGTATCAATACAAGTAACTTTGTAACAATTCCTGTTTTGTAGAAACTCTCCCGCTTTTTATTAAACTGACCAATGAACCTGCCATAACAGAACAACGTCCATGGAGACAGTCCATAGCTTTAAAACCGTTCTCACAGTGAGCAACCCTTTCCCACTCTACTTTATGTATCAATCCCAGTAACGGCGGGAATTGTAACATTCCTTTTTGTTTGAAACTCATCCAGCTTTTTATTAAATAAACTGAACCAATGAACCTGCCTAACAACGTCCACTGGAAGACAGTTTCCTAGCCTTTACCGTTCTCACAGTGAAAACCCTTGTCCCAACTCCTACTTTATGGTATCAATCAATCCCAGTACCTTGTAACATTCCTTGTTTGCAGAAACTCTCCAGCTTTTTATTAAACGAACAATGAACGCTGCCATAACAATGTCCCACTGGAAGACAGGTTTTCCATAGCTTTACCCGTTCTCACATGACAAACCCTTTCCTCAACTCTACTAAATTTAATGTATCAATCCCCAGTAACTTGTACATTCCTTGTTGTAGAAACTCAATCCGCTTTTTATTTAAACTGACCAATGACCTGCCATAACCACTCCACTGGAAGACAGTTCCATAGCTTTATTAAACCGTTCTCACAGGACAAACCCGTTCCCAACTCTCACTTTATGGATAATAACCAGTAACTGTAAACATTCCCTTGTTTGGTAGAAACTCTCCAGCTTTTTATATAACTGACAATAACCTGCCCACCAACAACTTCCACTGGAAGACGTTCCATAGATTTACCGTTCCCAACTCACAGTGACAAACCTTTTCTCCCAACTCTACTTTATGTTATCAAATCCCAGTACTGTAACATTCTCTTGTTTGTAGAAACCCTATCCCTCTTTTTATTAACTTGACCAATGAACCTGCATACCAACGTCCACTGGAAGACAGGTTTCCATAGATGTCCACCGTTCTCACAGTGACAAAACCCTTTTTCCCAACTCACTTTATGTATCAATACCAGTAACGCTTGTACATGTCCTTGTGTGTAGAAACTCATCCGCTTTTTATTAAACTGACCAATGAACCTGCCATAACAACGTCCACTGGAAGACAGTTCCATAGCTTTTACCGTTCTCACGTGCAAAACCTCCTTTCCAGCTTGAAGCCTAAACCTTTTTCTTCAGTCTTAAGGGATGTCCTCGTGCCTTTTGACATGTTCTATTGTGACAAAAAAAAAAAAAATGCCCCAGATTGTTTGTTGTATGGCCCGTTATGTATTTTTACACATAATCATATCCCCATTGAAAAAAAATCCCCCCACGCAAGCGCCTTTTCTCTTTTCCAGCATACATAATGGATAACTTTTTCCAGCCCCTCTTCATTCAACATTCAAGCTCCCCAATTCCCTTATTAATTTGTTTGCCTTCTCTGAACCCTTTCCATTTTTTCAAAAGATGCCTTTTTGTAACACAGGAGGTCCAAAATTGCACTGCATATTCCAATGAGGCCTTACCAATGCGTTTGGTAAAGAGGGAGAATTACTTTTCTTCCCTCCTTGATCCATACCTTTCTTTATACAGACATACCTATGCTGGCTCTGGCTTTAACCAACCTAACCAACCATTACCAAACCGCCTGCACTGCTTGCTACCCCTTTATGTTTGTTATCCCCCAAAACTCCAAAGATCCCTTTTCCAACCGGATTCACTTAACCAGAGCCATTTATAGTATAAGTATCACAAAGGATTTTAAGTCCAACAATGCATCACCGTTCCTTTTAACCACATTAAATCTCATCTGCCACTTATCAGCCAATGTGATAATCTCATCTAAACCCTGTGGCTCCCCCCGTCAATAGGATTTTTGTGATCGGATGTCGGTCGGCATAAAGTGTCGGGAGAAGCTTACGGCAGGACGTCGAACGTTGCGTGATCGCTCGGCGGAATTAAGTAATATCGGTTATACTTGTGGCCACCTTAACTTAGCTTCAAATCACCGGCTCTTCTACCCTTGCACAGGCCTTTTCTGCAGGTTTCACCATAGCTCACACACAGCCGACGCGCGTCCGGGTCCTTTAAGAAAGGTTAAATGAAACGCAGTGCGGTTAAGGTTTAAGACGAAATTCGTAAAGGGTTTCAATGAACGAAGTGCGTAAAGGGTTAAAGAACGGAATTCGTAAAGGGGTCAATGAACGAAGTGCGTAAAGGGTTAAAGAACGAAATTTGTAAAGGGTTCAATGAACGAAGTGCGTAAAGGGTTAAAGAACGGAATTCGTAAAGGGGTCAATTGAACGAAGTACGTAAAGGGTTAAAGAATGAAATTCGTAAAGGGTAATGAATAATTTGCGTAAAGGGTTAAGAAACAAAATGCTAAAGGGTTAAATGAACGAAATGCATAAAGGGTTAAAGAACGAAGTGTGTAAAGGGTTAAAGAACGAAATTCGTAAAGGGTCAATGACGAAGTACGTAAAGGGTTAAGAACGGAATTCGTAAAGGGTTCAATGAACGAAATTTGTAAAGGGTTCAATGAACGAAGTGCGTCAAGGGTTTAAAGAACGAAGTGCGTAAAGGGTTAAAGAACAGAATTCAAAAAGGGTTCGATGAACGAAGTGCGTAAAGGGTTAAAGAAAACGTATTCGTAAAGGGGTTCATGAATAATCGCGTAAGGTGGTTAAAGAACAAATTCGGCAAGGTGTGTCAAGACACAACGAATTCGTAAAGGTTTCAATTCAACGAAGTCCTAAGAGTTAAAGAATGAAGTGCATAAAGGATTAAAGAACGGAATTCATAAAGGGTTCAATGAACGAAGTGCATAAAGGGTTAAAGAACGAAATTCGTAAAAGGTTATAGAACGAAATTCGTAAAGGGTTAAATGAATAAAGTGCTTAAGGGTTAAAGACGAATGCTAAGGGTTTTAAAACTGAACAAAGTGTCATAGAAGGGTTAAATGAACCAAGTGCGTAAGGTTAAAATGACTGAAGTGCGTAAAGGGTAAATGAATGAGTGCTTAAAGGGTTAAAGAACGAAATTCGTAAGGGTTTCAATAAACAAGTTTGTAAAGGGTTAAAGAACAAATTTCGTAAAGGGTTCAATAAGCAACGAAGTGTGTAAAGGGTTAAAGAACGAAGTGCTAAATGGTTAAAGAACGGAATTCGTAAAGGGTTCAATGAACGAAGTGCGTAAAGGGTTACAGAACGAAATTCTTAAAGGGTAAAGAAAAAATTCGTAAAGGGTTAAAGAACAAAATTCATAAAGGGTTAAATGAATAACGTGCGTAAAGGGTTCAAGAACGAAACCCGTACAAGGGTTAAGGACAAAGTTCATAAAGAGTTAAATGACTAAAATGCGTAAAGGGTTAAAGAACGAAATTCGTAAAGGGTTAAATTAACAAAATGCGTAAATGGTTAAATGAACAAAGTGCGTAAAGGGTTAAATGAACGAAGTGTGTAAAGGGTTAAATGAATGAAGTGTGTAAAGGGTTAAATGAACGAAGTGCGTAAAGGGTTAAAGCCACGAAGTGCGTAAAGGGGTTCAATGAACGAATTGACGTAAAGATTACGAATGAACTTCGTAAGGGTAACGGAACAAAGTTCGTAAAGGGTATAAAATGAATGAAGTGGTAAGGGTTAATGAAACAAAGTTGTGTTAAAGGTTTACATGAACGAAATTCGTAAAGGTTACATAACGAAATTCGTAAAGGGTTAAATGAACGAAATTGTTTAAAGGGTTAAATGAACGAATTCGTAAAGGGTTAGAGAACGAAATTCGTAAAGGGTTAAATGAATAAAATGCTAAAGGGTTAAAGAATGAAGTGCGTAAAGGGTTAAATGAACAAAGTGCATAAAGGGTTAAATGAACAAAGTGCGTAAAGGGATAAATGAATGAAGTGCGTAAAGGGTTAAAGAACGAAGTGCATAAAGGGTTAAAGAACGGAATTCGTAAAGGGTTCAATGAAAGAGTGCGTAAAGGGTTAAAGAACGAAATTCGTAAAGGGTTAGAGAACGAAATTCGTAAAGGGTTAAATGAATTAAGTGCGTAAAGGGTTAAAGAACGAAGTGCGTAAAGGGTTAAATGAACAAAGTGCATAAAGTGTTAAATGAACAAAGTGCGTAAAGGGTTAAAGAACGAAGTGCGTAAAGGTTAAATGAACAAAGTGCGTAAAGGGTTTAAATGAACGAAGTGTGTAAAGGGTTAAATGAAACAAGTGTGTAAAGGGTTAAATGAACAAAGTGGTAAAGGGTTAAATGAACGAAATTCGTAAAAGGTTAGAGAACGAAATTGTAAAGGGTTAAATGAATAAAATGCGTAAAGGGTTAAGAATGAATGCGTAAAGGGTTAAATGAACAAAGTGCATAAAGGGTTAAATGAATGAAGTGCGTAAAGGGTTAAATGAACGAAGTGCGTAAAGGGTTAAATGAACGAAGTGCTTAAAGGGTTAAAGAACGAATTCGTAAAGGGTTCAATGAACGAAGTGTGTAAAGGGTTAAAGAACGAAGTGCGTAAAGGGTTAAAGAACGGAATTCGTAAAGGGTTCAATGAACGAAGTGCGTAAAGGGTTAAGAACGAATTTAAAGGTTAAAGACAAAATTCGTAAAGAGTTAAAGAACAAAATTCATAAAGGGTTAAATGGAATAAAGTGCGTAAAGGGCTAAAGAACGAAATTGTAAAGGGTTAAAGGACAAAATTCATAAGGGTTAAATGAATAAAGTGCGTAAAGGGTTAAATGAACAAAGTGCATAAAGGGTTAAATGAACAAAGTGCGTAAAAGGTAAATGAATGAAGTGCGTAAAGGGTTAAATGAACGAAGTGCTTAAAGGGTTAACAGAATGAAATTCGTAAGGGTTCAATGAACGAAGTGTGTAAAGGGTTAAAGAACGAAGTGGTAAAGGTTAAAGAACGGAATTCGTAAAGAGTTCAATGAACGAAGTGCGTAAAGGGTTAAAGAACGAATAATCTTAAAGGGTTAAAGAACAAAATTCATAAAGGGTTAAATGAATAAAAGTGCGTAAAGGGTTAAAGAACGAAATTCGTAAAGGGTTCAATGAACAAAATGCGTAAAGGGTTAAATGAACAAAGTGCGTAAAGGGTAAAGAACGAAATTCATAAAGGTTCAATGAACAAAATTCGAAAGGGTTAAATGAACGAAGTGTGTAAAGGGTTCATGAACGAATTACGTAGAGTGTTAAAGAATGAAATTCGTAAAGGGTTAATGAACGAAGTGCGTAAAGGGTTAAATGAACGAAGTGTGTAAAGGGTTAAATAAACGAAGTGCGTAAAGGGTTAAATGAACGAAGTGCGTAAAGGGTTAAAGAACGAAGTGCATAAAGGGTTAAAGAACGGAATTCGTAAGGGTTCAATGAACGAAGTGCGTAAGGGTTAAAGAACGAAATTCGTAAAGGGTTAGAGACAACGAAATTCGTAAAGGGTTAAATGAATAAAGTGCGTAAAGGGTTAAAGAACGAAGTGCGTAAAGGGTTAAATGAACAAAGTGCGTAAAGGGTTAAAGAACGAAGTGCGTAAAGGGTTAAATGAACAAAGTGCATAAAGGGTTAAATGAACAAAGTGCGTAAAGGGTTAAATGAATGAAGTGCGTAAAGGGTTAAATGAACGAAGTGCTTAAAGGGTTAAAGAACGAAATTCGTAAGGGTTCAATGAACGAAGTGTGTAAAGGGTTAAAGAACGAAGTGCAGGAAAGGGTTAAAGAAAGGAATTCGTTAAAGGGTTCAATGAACGAAGTGCGTAAAGGGTTTAAAGAACGAAATTCTTAAAGGGTTTAAAGAACAAAATTCGTTAAGGGTTAAGAACAAAAATTCATAAAGGGTTAAATGAATAAAGTGCGTATAGGGTTAAAGAACGAAATTCATAAAGGGTTCAATGAACAAAATGCGTAAAGGGTTAAATGAACAAAGTGCGTAAAGGGTTAAAGAACGAAATTCGAAAGGGTTCAAACAAAATTCGTAAAGGGTTAAATGAACGAAGTGTGTAAAGGGTTCAATGAACGAATTACGTAAAGAGTTAAGAATGAATTCGTAAAGGGTTAACTGAACGAAGTTCGTAAAGGGGTAAATGAACGAAGTGCGTAAAGGGTTAAATGAACGAAGCGTGTAAAGGGTTTAAATGAACGAAGTGCGTAAGGGTTAAATAAAGCAGTGATAAAGGGTTAAATGAACGAAGTGCGGAAGGGTAAATGAACAAAGTGTGTAAAGGGTAAATGAACGAAGTGCGTAAAGGGTTAAATGAACGAAGTGGTAAAGGGTTAAATGAATAAAGTGGTAAAGGGTTAAGAACGAAGTGCGTAAGGGTTAAATGAACAAAGTGCGTAAAGGGTTAAATGAACGAAGTGCATAAAGGGTTAAAGAACGGAATTCGTAAAGGGTTCAATGAACGAAGTGCGTAAAGGTTAAAGAACAAAATTCGTAAAGGGTTCAATGAACGAAGTGTGTAAAGGGTTAATGAACGAAATTTGTAAAGGGTAAATGAATAAAGTGTGTAAAGGGTTAAAGAACGAAGTGCGTAAAGGGTAAATGAACGAAGTGTGTAAAGGGTTAATGAACGAAATTTGTAAAGTTCAATGAATAAAGTGCGTAAAGGGTTAAAGAACGAAGTGCATAAAGGAGTTATAGAACGGAATTCGTAAAGGGTTCAATGAACGAAGTGCGTAAAGGGTTAAAGAACGAAATTCGTAAAGGGTTTTCAATGAACGAAGTGTGTAAAGGGTTAAATGAACGAAATTCGTAAAGGGTTAAATGAATAAAGTGCTGTAAAGGGTTAAATGATCGAAGTGTGTAAAGGTTAAATGAACGAAATTGTAAAGGGTTAAATGAATAAAGTGCGTAAAGGGTTAAGTGAACAAAGTGCGTAAAGGGTTAAATGAACGAAGTGCATAAAGGGTTAAAGAACGGAATTCGTAAAGGGTTAAATGAACGAAGTGCGTAAAGGGTTAAATGAACGAAGTGCGTAAAGGGTTAAATGAACGAAGTGCGTAAAGGGTTAAATCAACGAAGTGCGTAAAGGGTTAAAATCAAGAACGAGTGCTAAAGGGTCAAGAACGAGTGCGGTAAAGGGTTAAAGAACGAAGTGCGTAAAGGGTTAAAGAAAGAAGTGCGTAAAGGGTTAAAGAACGAAGTGCGTAAAGGGTTAAAGAACGAAGTGCGTAAAGGGTTAAAGAACGAAGTGCGTAAAGGGTTAAAGAACGAAGTGCGTAAAGGGTTAAAGAACGAAGTGCGTAAAGGGTTAAAGAACGAAGTGCGTAAAGGGTTAAAGAACGCAATGCGTTTGGTCCTGTCACAGAGAAACAAGTGTATAAATAAAACCAAGTCTCAGCTGGGCGTTTGAACATATTTCTTACATTCCGCCTCGTATTTCTGCACCAGGAAAACACAATTTATTTTTAACTCGGTGCGGTGGCTGATCTACAGGGGTTGGCGAGATGGCGCCTTGGTAATTCATTCTCTCAGTTAATGGGAGGTAAATCAAAATGAACTGCGGATAGACATACTAAGGGCAGCTTGGTTTCTATTCACATTTACCCCAGGGTACCAAATGCTCCTTAAAGAGCAACGCCACCCTAAACAAATCATTATATTCAAAACAGGACCCCCCAAAGGAACAAAGGAATACTTACCCTTTAATCCTACGCTCTGCACATAATTATAAAGACTGACCCCTTACTGCACTTCTCTCCCAGTTCCCGATTCTTCCAAGCTGTCTCCATCAGTTAAGGGGAGGAGCCATGTTGTATGTTCAGGAGCGTGGGATTAAAGGGTAAGTATTACTTTGGGGGTCCTGGTTGTGACTATAAATTTATAAAAGGAGCCTATTCTCTAACTATTGACAAAAGTATTGGAGTTGAAGGTAAGAGAAAAACCATGATAGAACAGTTACGCTATCACAGAGATTGGACAGACTGGAAGGCACATTCCCATTAGTAGTAGGTTACAGTAGTCCAGATGGGAGAGAACAAGTGCATGAATCAGCAATTGCGTAGGTGACAGAAACAAGAAAACTATGGATAGAGACTTCTACAGTTTATACAAAGTGGAACACCATATAAATATTATATTATATATATTATATATAATAAATATTCTGTCAGCAAAACAAATCAAATTATTTAGCAATAAATGTTAAAAGAAAAACACCAAACAGTTCATTGGCTCATCCAATATTTTTTTCTATTGAAAACTACAGCCCGGTGCCATTTCCACCAGCAATAAGAATATTAATATTCCTGAACTAAGCCATTAAGAAACGTTTCTTCTTTCCCTACGGGAACGTGAGATAACCAGAATCGTAAAAAATAATGATGAAGGTCAGATCTTATCTCAGCGAGGAAGATGAAAAATCAATAGCCAACCGGGCAACTGGTAGACCATTAAAAAAACAATGATTAGCACTGAAATGAACTTTTAATGATGTTTGATATTTAATACAAAATGCATTAGCAACAAATAGGGGAGATACATATGGATCGTGTAGGGGAGATACATATGGATCGTGTAGGGGAGATACATATGGATCGTGTAGGGGAGATACATATGGATCGTGTAGGGGAGATACATATGGATCGTGTAGGGGAGATACATATGGATCGTGTAGGGAGAATACATATGGATCGTGTAGGGGAGGAGATACATATGGATCGTGTAGGGGAGATACATATGGATCGTGTAGGGGACGATAAATATGATCGTGTGGGGAGATACTATGGACGTGTAGGGGAGAACTACATATGGATCGTGTAGGGGAGATACTATGGATCGTGTAGGGGAGATACATATGGATGTGTAGGGGAGGTTACATAAGGATCGTGTAGGGGAGGATAAATGGATCGTGTAGGGGAGATACATATGATCGTGTTGAGGGGGAGACATATGGATCGTGTATGGGGAGATACATATGGATCGTGTAGGGGAGATACATAAAATCGTAGGGGAGATACCTAGGTCGTGAGGGGAGATCTATGGATCGTTGTAGGGGAGATACATAAAAATCGTGTAGGGGAGGTACAAGGATCGTGTAGGGGATACATATGGATCTGTAGGGGAGATACATAAAAATCTAGTGTGAGGGGAGATACATATGGACGTGTGTAGGGAGATACATATGGATCGGTAGGGGAGATACATAATCGTGTAGGGGAGACATAGGATCGTGTAGGGGAGATACATATGGATCGTGTAGGGGAGATACATATGGATCGTGTAGGGGAGATACATATGGATCGTGTAGGGGAGATACATATGGATCGTGTAGGGGAAGAGATACATATGGATCGTGTAGGAAGGACTAGTAGCGATAATATGGTCCGTGTAGGGGAGATACATATGGATCGTGTAGGGGAGATACATATGGATCGTGTAGGGAAGGCGATAAACCAGCTCTAGGATTCCAATCTATACAAAGTCACATTAGAGTCTTAGGTTTCATTTTGATTAATGTCAGGTAAGCACGTTTAATGCGACCAGGAAGAAGGAAGAGATGGATCAAGGATTCAATCACATAAAAGCTTCACGGTTACAATGGACTTTCTTGGAAGGTTGGGCCAAAGTCTAGAAACCGTGAGCCAAAAAGGAAAGTTTTGGGGGGTTCAGAAAGGGGTCTCTTGGGGTATGTAGAATCTATAGACCCCTGACACCAGCAGAATTACCCCGAAGAACACACAAGATGTTTTATTGGATCGTCAGAGCCAACCAGATAATAGGAACCAAAATATCCATGAAATTGATCCAATCAAACAAATTGGCCAATCAGCTCTAATCAGAGAATTCAATATGGCGGCCTATTCTCTGTAAAACATAAAGTCTTAAGGTGACCATACACATGATTCCTATTGGTTTGGTATCTATCAGCACATTGCGATGGGACCCGACCAATCGCCCATATGCTGTAAGGGGATCGGGCAGCCTTTTCGTCCATAACGGCCAAAGGTATTGGCTCTGTTTACTTTAAAGTGAGGGGAGCCGATACTAAAAGACGGAAATTTTCAGTCTTTCCTGACCGACCGTAATGACGACCGCAGACTTTCGTTGGCATTCCGGTCAGTCGGATTTCGTTAGCATTCCGGTCAGTCGGATTTCGTTGGCATTCCGGTCAGTTGGATTTCGTTGGCATTCCGGTCAGTCGGATTTCGTTGGCATTCCAGGTCTCAGTCGGATTTCGTTGGCCATTCCGGTCAGTCGGATTTCGTTGGCATTCCGGTCAGTCGGATTTCATTGGCATTCCGGTCAGTCGGATTTGGCCCCTACATATTAGCGATATTAGGTAAATAATAACAATGATCGTAATGTGTATGGTCACCTATAGTGATTGACCTGTCCAAGGTAAATGCACTCTTGTGTCTACATTGCTCCTCCTTAAGGATAAATAAATATGTCATAAACAACGAAGTCAGTGATGTCATAGGTTATTTTGACTGATGTCATCACAAAGTGAACATTTTGTGTTATAAGAAATAACGCACTTCTTACAGGTAAAGTGTAAGGATATTACATTTCACCTTGGAGTTTGCCAACTGGTATAACTCACCCATATTGAACATTACATTTAACACAGAATATTTTATAATGTGCAATAATCGGACATTTGTATTTCTGCAGATATAATAGTAAAAAAGAGGAAAGGAATTGGGTATAGCTTGTAGACAAGGGCACACTGGAGATCTAAAGTGCAACGCGTCTCCTACAATGGAAAATACATTTAACCTAAAACGTACGTGGAATTGATTTCCTATTAACAGTCGTATCAGCGCTAAGATAAATGACAGCAGCTTTTAGCTGAACTCATAATAAAAAATCCACCAATTACAACAGGTCATCGGTTAGTCTTTTCCACGGAAAGCTGTGTATTGATTTCTATCGTGTCTGCAGAGAGTTTTATTTTTAGTGTAAACTGTGTTACTGTTCCGGGGAGGGGGTGTGAGTGTGTGTGACATTAATGGAAACTAGACTAGGGTGTCCGGTCAGTCCGTCCATATTGGGTAATTAAATCTCCTTATGGCCGAGAAAAGGGAAGACATTGTTGAAAGACATTTAAATTGCTACCAATTCTGAAATCCATAAAATACCTGAAATTCACCAACATATCTCAACACCTGGACACCATTCTGAGTTGGGTTTGCCCAGGGACAAAACCATGGACAAGAATTTAGGCCAATTAGATCACATCAGTAGAAGACAAATTACCAGCCCTAAACCTCATCCTCATCCTTCCCATAAGAACGGGGAGTTACCTGATTGGATAGCTTCGCTGGATACATTAAATCACACCGGGTACCATTCCAATGGTACGATAGATATGGGAGTTAGAAACTACTGAGGAGCTTGACTTTCCATGGGAGCAACTTATTATCTTGAACCCAACAGGATACTGTTTTAATCCACATTAATTATTATTATTATAGGAATTCAGGTGAATGTAGTTTAAAATATTTTTAATTTATTATGGGGGAAATTCACAGAGAGTTCTTATCACTAGTGATAATATCACCCAGAAATCAATGACCAGGTCCCCAGGTAAACCTGTCAATCTCAGTGATTAACCCTGTCAATCTCTGTCATTAACCCTGTGAATCTCTGTCATTAACCCTGTAAATCTGTCATTAACCCTGTGAATCTCTGTCATTAACCCTGTGAATCTCTGGTCATTAACCCTGTGAATCTCTGTCATTAACCCTGCGAATCTCTGTCATTAACCCTGTAAATCTGTCATTAACCCTGTGAATCTCTGTCATTAACCCTGTGAATCTCTGTCATTAACCCTGTGAATTTCTGTCATTAACCCTGTGAATCTCTGTCATTAACCCTGTGAATCTCTGTCATTAACCCTGTGAATCACTGTCATTAACCCTGTAAATCTCTGTCATTAACCCTGTGAATCTGTCATTAACCCTGTGAATCTCTGTCATTAACCCTGTGAATCTCTGTGATTAACCCTGTGAATCTGTCATTAACCTTGTGAATCTCTGTCATTAACCCTGTGAATCTCTGTGATTAACCCTGTGAATCACTGTCATTAACCCTGTGAATCACTGTCATTAACCCTGTGAATCACTGTAATTAACCCTGTGAATCTGTGATTAACCCTGTGAATCACTGTCATTAACCCTGTGAATCTCTGTGATTAACCCTGTGAATCTCTGTCATTAACCCTGTGAATCTCTGTGATTAACCCTGTGAATCACTGTCATTAACCCTGTGAATCTCCGTCATTAACCCTGGGAATCTCTGCCATTAACCCTGTGAATCTCTGTCATTAACCCTGTGAATCTGTTATTAACCCTGCGAATCTCTGTCATTAACCCTGTGAATCACTCTGATTAACCCTGTGAATCTCTGTCATTATCCCTGTGTATCTCTGTCATTAACCCTGTGAATCTCTGTCATTAACCCTGTGAATCTCTGTCATTAACCCTGTGAATTTGTCATTAACCCTGCGAATCTCTGTCATTAAACCTGCGAATCTCAGTCATTAACCCTGCGAATCTCTGTCATTAACCCTGTGAATTTGACATTAACCCTGTGAATCTCTGTCATTAACCGTGTGAATTTCTGTCATTAACCCTGTGAATCTCTGTCATTAACCCTGTGTATCTCTGTCATTAACCCTGTGAATCTCTGTCATTAACCCCCTATGATTTTTAGGGATTGATTATAACAATATTACAATATTACTGTGTGAAAAATAATTGCTCCTAATGTTTTTTAATGATCCCAAAATCTAACTCTACCCTGATTCTAAATCTAACCCAATCTACCTACCCAGTCCAAAATCTAACCCAATCTACCTACCCAGTCCAAAATATAACCCAATCTACCTACCCAGTCCAAAATCTAACCCAATCTTCATATCCCAATTCAAAATCCTAACGACTAATACCAAACCAAAATTGTATCCTAACTTTTTACCTATCCTGATTTAAACTCTTACCCTACCTACCAATCCTGATCTAAATTAATACCCTACCTACCAACTTAATACCCTACCTACCAACCTCAATCAAAAATTATACCCTACCTACCTATACTGATCTAAATTAATACCCTACCTACCAACCTCAATCAAAAATTATACCCTACCTACCAATCCTGATCTAAATTAATACCCTACCTACCAACAATGATGGTAGGGGGGACCCCCCCCCCTTGTGTTGGTATTTTATGGAATAATGATGGTTAGACCTTGGCGTTTTATTAACAGAAATAATAAAAAAATTGTAGGACCTGTTGTTGGATTATTTTTGAGAAAACGGGAACTTTGTATTCTGGAAGTTGGTTTTTTTTTTTAATTTTCCCCCAAAAAAACTTCCAAGGGGGACCTATTAAAAAAAAAAACCCAAGAAAAAAAAATGAAACTATGGAAAAATCTTCCGTTTGTTTTTGTTCAGAACCTGCAAAAAAAGTTTCCCAAAAACTATTCTGAAGCTGAAGCGGGTTGTGTCGGCTTTGAAGATTTTTTTAAAAATAAGGAAAAAAAAAAACGTTTTTTCCTCTTGGAATTGTTGGCATGGTTAATTAAACCAAGATTATTTTTTTTACATTGTTTTAGGAGTTTTCCCAAAACAGTCCACGCTTGAAAGGGGGGTTTTCCGGGGGGGGCGATTCTTTTTCATGCTGTAGAGTTGGAAGACGGTTCAGTAAAAAAAAAAACCAGGAAAAAAAAACTTTTGGTTGGGAATTTGTTTTTTTTCTTCTGCTAAAAAAACCGCCAGGATCAAACGACTGTTTTGTTTCTAAACCCGCCCCCCCCCCCTGCTCCCTCCTCCCTCAGATTTTATTCGGGCGGGGGGGCCGTTTTGGGGGGGCGAAGTTATCTTTTTGAAAATGTTTAGTTGTCTTCTCCAATTTTCCTTTAGCCAAGTTTAAATAAACTTTGAAATTATTATTTAGCCCAAAATAGGCTGTTTATGTGGAGGAATTAATCTTGCCCCCACATTTTCTTTCAGTTCATGGTCCCAGGAAAAAAAAAAAACCCAAATATTATTTTGAAAGGAAAGTGTATAGCTAAGGGGCCCTATAAACAAAATATAGACCAATTGTGAGTTAGTTAACTACATGTCCCTGTGGAGAAAAACCAAATAATAGGACCAAGGGGAAGGTTATAAAGCTTACATGTCCCTTTATAAAACCAATATTTAGGACCAAGGAGTTATAGTGCTTTTAACATGTCCCTTTTTTATAAAAAAACCATATAGGGGCCCCCCCCCCCAACAGAAGTTATAAAGCTACAGTCCCCTTTATAAAAAAAAACCCAATATTAGACCCCCCCCCCCCCCCCCCCCCCCCAAGAAAGGTATATGCTTACCAGTTCCCTTTGTATAACCAAAATTTTATAGACCCAAAGGTACAGTTATAACTACATGGTCCCTATAAAACCAAATTTTATAGGAAACCAAGAGGGTTATAGATAACCATGGGTCACTTTTATAAAACAAAATATAGACCACAAGGTTATTAAAGCTACCATGGTCTCCCTTTATTAACCAATATAGGGGGACCCCAAGAGTATAAGCTTACATGGTCCCTTTTTATAAAAAAAAAAAACATATAGACCAAAAAAATTTTTTTGAGGTTATAGGGCTTTTACATGTTCCCTTTATAAAAAAAACAATTATAGACCAAAAGAGTTATAGGTTTTTGCTAACATGTCCCTTATAAAAAACCAATATAGAACCCAAGAGTTATAGGCTAACATGTCCCTTTTATAAACCCAATATAGGACCAAGAGGTCTTATTTAGGCTTTACATTTTTCCCCTTTTTATAAAAAAAAAACCCCCCCAATATTTTAGGGGGGGGACCAAGGGAGTTTATAGGCTTTTTACATGTTTTCCCTTTTATACAAACAATAAGACCAAGGAGTTATAGCTCATTGTCCCTTTATAAAAAACCCAAATTATTAGACCAAAAGGAGGGTTATTAAGCCTACATTGTCCTTTATAAATTATAAGGAACCCAGGAGGGAGGTTATAGCTAAATTGTCCCTTATTAAAAAAAAACAATATAAAAGACCCAAAAAAACGAGTTTATAAGCTACATTGGTCCCCTTACTAAAAAAACCAATATAGACCAAGGGAGTTATAAGATACCCATTGTTCCCTTTATACCCCCAAATATAGGACCAAAGAGGTATAAGGCTTCCCCACAGTTTTTTGTCCCCTTTTATTATAAAACCAATATTAGGGGACCCAAAATAGTTATAAAGGATACATGGTCCCTTTATAAAACCAATATTAGACCCCCCCCCCCCCCAAGAGGTTATAGCTAACATGTTCCCTTTATAAACCAAATAATAGACCAAGAGTTATTAAAAAGCTACATTTGTCCCTTTATAACCAAATAGTGTGTGGACCAAAGAGTTATGGGCTTACATGTCCCTTATTTAACCAATATTAAGGACAAAGGGAAAGCGTTTATAAAAAAATTTTTTTTTTTGCTTTTACATGATCCCTTTATAAACAATATAGAAACCAAATTAGTTGTAAAGCTACATGTTCCCTTTATAACAATAATAGGACCAAAGAGGTTTATGGCTACATCTGCCCTTATAAAACCCAATTATTAGGAAACCAAGAGTTATAAGGCTTAACATGTCCCCTTTATAAACCAATATAAGACCAAGGAGGTTATGGGGCTTTTACCATGTCCCTTTATAACCCCAATTATTTAAAGACCAAAGGAGTTATAGCTCCACATGTCCTTATAAAAAAAAAAAAACCAAATATTAAGGAACCCAAGAAGGTTATAGGCTTTACATTTGGTCCCTTTTAAACCAATATTAGAACCCAAAGGAGGGTTTATTAGCTACATGTCCCTTTATAAACCAATTAAAGACCCAAAGAGTTATAGCTAACTGTCCCTTTATAAACCAATATAGACCAAGAGGTTTTTATAGCTTACATGTTTCCCTTTATAACCCAAATTATTAGTGAAACCAAAAAGAGGTTTATGGGGGGTGGGGTGTGTTTTGCTACCAGGTCCCTTATAACCCAAATAATAGGGGGACCAATAGTTCTAATTTTTTTTTTTTTTGCTACATGTCCCTTTATAACCAATCTAGGGGGGAACCAAAAATTAGTTAATAAGGCTACCATTTCCCTTTAATAACCAATATAGACCAAGAGTTATGGGCTCCATTGTCCCTTTACTTTTTATAAAACCAAATTATTAGGACCAAGTTTAAAAATTTTTTTTTGAGGTTTTAAAGATTACATTGTCCCTTTATAAAAAAAAAATCCATATAGACCAAAAAAGGAAGGTTATGGCTACCCATGGTCCCTTTATAAAAAAACCCATTATTAGGGGCCCAAAAGAGTTATAGCCTACATGGTCCTTTTATTAAAACCAATATAGGACCAAAAAAAGAGTTCATAGCTTTCATTTGGTCCCCCCTTTATACAAATGATTTTAAGAACCAAAGAGTTATAAGCTTAAAACCATTTGTCCCCTTTTATAAACCCAAATATAGGACAAAAGAACGGTCATAATTTTTGGCTAAACATTTGTTCCCTTTATAACAATTTATTAGGGGACCAAAGGAGAGGTATAGCTTACATGGTCCCTTTATTAACAAATTATTAGGGACCAAGAAGTTATAGCTACCATTTGTTTCCTTTTATAACCAATTTTATAGACCAAAGAGTTATGGCTGACATGGTCCCTTTATAAAAAAAAACCAATTAGGGGGACCAAAAGGAGGTTATAAGCTTACCATTGTCCTTAAAACACCAATATATTTTGGGACCAATAGTGTATAAGGTTACATTGTCCCTTTATAACCAATATTAGGTGGACCAATAGTTATTAGCTACATGTCCCCCTTATAACCAAATATAGACCAATAGTTCATAGCTAACAATGTTTCTCTTTATAAAAACCAATATAGACCCCCAATTTAGGTTATAGCTACATGGTCCCTTTTTATAAACCAATTTTACTCGGGGACTCAAGGAGTTTATGGTTTGGCTGAAACATGGGTCCCTTTATACAAAAACCAATATTTAGGGGGACCCCCCCAAGAGTTATGTTTTTGCTACCATGGGTCCCTTTTATAAACCAATATTAGGGACCAACTTGGAAGTTATGGCTTTTTTACATGTTCCCTTTATAAAAAAAACCAATATTAGGGAACACCAAAGAGTTATTGGTTGGGCGCTTCATTGGTTCCCTTTATAACAAATATTTAGGAACCAAAAAGAGTTATAGCTAACCATTGTCCCTTTATAACACAAATAGGGACCAAGAGTATAGCTACAATGTTCCACCGGGTTTATAACCAATAATAGACCAAAGAGTTATTGGGGCTTTAAACATGTCCCTTTATAATCCAAATTATAGACCAAGAGTTATAGGCTTACCATGTCTTCCTATAAAAAAAAAAACAATATAGACCAAAAGAAGTTATTTTAGGGGTACATGTCCCTTTATAAAAACCAATATAGGGACCAAGAGTTATTAGCCTTTAACATGGTCCCTTTATAACCAATATTAGGAGCAAGGGAAAAGTTTAAAAAGCTACAATTGTCCCTTTTATTAAAAAAAAAACAAATATAGGGGAACCAAGGAAGGCGTTATAGCTTTTACACCAATGTTCCCCTTTTATTAAACCAATATAAGAACCAAAGAAGTTGAAAAGAGTTTAATGGGCTACCATGGTCCCTTTTTATAACCAATATAGGGGACCCAAGAGTTATAAAAATTTTTTTTTTTTTTTGCTTACATTGTTTTCCGTTATTTACCAATATAGACCAAGATTGTTATTAAAAGGGCTGACCCCCCCCCACATTGTCCCTTTTTTATAAAAAACCCAATATATAGACCAAGGGGGAGTTATAAGCTTTTAACATGGTGTCTTCTTTATAACCAATAAAGGGGGAACCAAAGGGAAGTTATGGCTAAAACATTGTCCCCTTTTATAAAAAAAAAAACATATAGACCAAAGAGTTTATGGCTACAGTGGTCCCTTATAAAAAACCAATATTTTAGGACCCCAAGGGAGTTAATAAGCTTACATTTTTGGGTCCCCTTTATAAACCAATATAGACCAAGAAGGTTATAAGCTAAAACATGTCCCTTTTCTATGAAAAAAACCAATATAGGGGAACCAAAAGAGTTATAGCTCATTTTTTTTTTTTTGTTTTCCTTTAAATAACCAATATAGACACCAAGAGTTTATGGCTACATGTCCCTTTATAAACCAATATAGGACCAAGAGTTATAGCTACCATGTCCCTTTTATTAAAACATCCAATATAGAACCAAAAAGGAGTTATAGCTACTTTTGTCCCCCCCCCCCCCCCCCCCCCCCCCCTTTTATAAAAAAAAAAAAAAAACCAATATAGGGGGAACCAAGGAGTATAGCTTTAACATTGTCCCTTTATAAAAACCCAATATAGGACCAAGGAGTTTATAGCTTTACACATTGTCCCTTTTATTAAAACGCAATATTTAGGAACCAAAGAGGTTATGTTTTTGTTTTGTTTTTGCTACCATTTGGTCCACTTTTATAAAACCAATTTTATAGACCAAGGAGTTTATAGCTACCATGTTTCCCATTATAAAAAACCAATATAGGTGACCTAAGAGGTTATAAGCTAACATTGTCCCTTTTATAAAAAAAACAATATTAAGACCAAGAGTTTATAGCTACATGTCCCTTTATAAAAAAAACCCAATATTAGAACCAAAAAGAGTTATAAGGCTACATGTTCCCTGTATAAAAAACCAAACTATAGAACCAAAGAGTTATTAAAAGCCTACATGGTCCCTTTTTTATAAAAAAACCCCAACAATTAATAAGACCAAAGGGGAGTTTATAAGCTACATTGGTCCCCTTTAAGTAAAACCCAATATAGGGGGAAACAAGAGTTTTATTAAGTTGCTACCATGTTCCCCTTTATAAAACCAATATAGGGGACCCAAAAGACTTTATAGCACCATGGTCCCTTTAAAAACCAATTTATTTAGGGGGGGGACAAACAAGGAAGTTAATAGTACATGTTTTCCCCTTTATTAAACCAATATAGACCAATTAGTTATAGGTTACATTTGGTCCCTTTATAATCCAAATATAAGACCAAAGGAAGTTATGGGCTCAATGTTCCCTTTATAATACCCAATTATTAGCCCAAAGAAGGTTATGGGCTTACCATGTCCCTTTATAAAAACAAATTATAGATTCAAGGAAAGTTTATAGCTTACATTTGGCCCTTTATAATTGTTATACCCAATATAGACCAAGAGTTTACATAGCTAACATGTCCCTTTATAACCCAATATTTTAGACCAAAGAGTTATAGCTTACATGTTCCCACCTTTATAAAAACCAATATAAGACCAGGGGAGTTATAAGCTTAACATGGTCCCCTTTACTAAACCCCCCCCCCCAATATAGACCAAAGAAGTTATGGCTTCACATTTGTTTTTTTTTTTTTTCGCCTTTAAAAAACCAAATATAGAAACCAAGGAGGTTATAAAGCTCAACATGTCCCCTTTATAACCAATATAGAGACCAAGAGTAAAAGAGTTATAAGCTTACATTGTCCCTTTATAAACCCAATTATAGACAAAGAGTTTATTAAGGCTAACCCATGGTCCCTTTATAAAACCAATATAGGGGACCCAAGGGATGTTATAACAAACATGGTCCCCTTTATAAAACACCAATATAAGAACCAAGGAGTTGATAAACGTGGTTTACCCATTGTTCCCTTGATTGAACAAAATATAAGGACCAAGGGAGTTTATAAAAAAGCTAACATGTCCCTTTATAACCAATATTTAAGGGACCAAAAAGGCCGAGTTTATGGCTTTGACCATTTGGTCCCACTTATAAAAAAAAAAAAATCCCCCTCCTCCCAATATAGGAACCAAGAGTTAATAGCTTTACATTGTCCATTTTATAAAAATAACCCAATATAGACCCCCACGAGTTATAGGCTACAGTTGTCCCCTTTATTAAACCAATATAGGGGGGCACCCCAAAAAGGAGTTTATAGCTAAACATTGTTTCCTTTTCATCAAAAATAATTTTAGGGGGGGACCAAGGAGTTATAGCTACATGTCCATTTATTAAAACCAAACATAGGACCAAAGAAAGTTTGCTACCATGTCCCCCCCCCCCCCCCCCCCCCCCCCCCCTTTATAACAATATGGACCAAGGAGGTATTAAAGCTACATTGTCCCTTTTATTAAAAAACCCCCAATATTAGGGGACCAAAAGGGAGTTATAGCTACATTGTCCCTTTTATTAAAAACAATATTTTAAGACCAAGGTTATAGGCTTTGTAAACTGTTCCCTTTTATAAAAAAAAAACCCCAATATAGACAAAGAGTTTTTATAAGAGTTTACATGTCCCCTTTATAAAAAAAAAAAAACCCCCCAACAATATTAGAACCAAAAAGGAGTTATAAAAAAGCTACATGGGTCCCTTTATTAAAACCATATAATTAGGGGGGACCCCAAAAGAAGTTTATAGCTACATGTTCCCTTTATAAACCAAATATTAGGGGACCAAGAGTTATGGGGGTTTTTTGCTTTTACATTTGTCCCTTTATAAACAAATATAGAAATCCAAGAGTTTATAGCTACATGTTCCCTTTATAACAATTTATAGACCAAAAGTTATTAGCTAATGTTTCCCTTTATAACCCCCCCCCCCCCCCCCCCCCCAAATATAGAACCAAGAAGTTATGGCTAAATGTCCCTTTATAAAAACCCCAATATAGAACCAAAGGAAGTTATGGCTAACCATGTCCCTTTATAAAAAACCAATTATGTAGGCACCCCCCCCCCCCTCCCCAATAGTTATAGCTTTACCATTGTTTCCCTTTATAAAAAACCAATATAGAACCAAGGAGTTCATTGGCTACCATTGTCCCTTTAATAAAAACCCCAATATATGACCAAGGTTATGGGGGCTAAACATGGTTCCCTTTATCAACAATAAAGACCAAGGGGTTATAAGCTTAACAATGTCCCTTTATAACAAACCAATATAGGGAACCAAAGAGTTAGTAGCTACATTGTCCATTTATAAACACTATAGAACCAAGGGGGAGGTTATAGCTAACCATGGGGGGTCCCTTTATAAAAAACCAATTATAAGGGACCAAGAGTTATTAGGCTTACATGTCCCTTGATAAAAACCCAATATATTTTGGACCAAAAGAAGTTATCGCTTTTTCACACGATGTTCCCTTTATAACCCAATATAAGGGGGACACAAAGGGAAGCTTATAGCAACATTTGGTTCCCCTTTATAAAAACCAATATTTAGGACAAAGAAGTTTAATTTTTGCTACCAATTGTCCCTTTATAAAAAAACCAATAAATAGGGGGGGACCAAGAAGTTATGGCTTTACCATGTTCCCTTGATAACCCAATATAGAACCCCAAAGGGAGTTTATAGGCGTACAGTTCCCTTTATAACCCAATTATTAGGGGACCAAAGTTATAATTTTTTTGCTACATGTTCCCCTTTTATAAAACCAATATTAAGACCCCAAGGGGAGTTATGGCTACATTGGGTTCCCTTATAAACCAATATTTAGGACACCAAGGCCCCCAACCCCGGGTTCAAGGTTTGCTTACCATTTGGGCCCTTTATACAAACAAAACCAATATTAGACCAAGAGATTTAAATTTTTTTTTCCCCGACATGGTCCCTTTAATAACCACTTATAGGACCAAGAGTTATTAGGGCTACATTGTCCCTTTGATAAACCAATATTTAGACCAAAAGAAAAGGGGGGGGAAAGGGGGGTTATAAGCTAAACCATGCCTTATAAAAACAATAATTTTAGGGACCTAATGAGTATTTAGCTAAACATGTCCTTTTATAAACACAAAATATAGGGACAAAGGAGGTTATTAAGTTTTACATGTTCCCTGTTATAAACCAGAATTATTAGACCCTCCAAGGTGGAGTTATAGCTACAATGCTCCATCCCTTTATAAAACCCAATTTATTAGACCCCCCCCAAGAAGTTATTAAAGCGTTAACATTGTTCCACCTTTATAAACCCAAATATAGGACCAAGAGTTATAAAGGGGCTTAACTGTTCCCTTGATAAAACCAAATATTAAAGACACAAAAGGAGTTATGGCTACATTTTTGGTCCCCTTTATAACCCAATATAGGGGGCAACCAAGGAGTTATGCTTACACATGGTCCCTTTATAAACAAATCATAGAACCCCAACAGAGTTATGTAGCCTAACAATGGTCCCTTTATAAACCAATATTTAGGGGGGGGACCCCAAATGAAAGTTATAGCTACCATTGTCCCTTTATAAAAAAACCCCAATTTATTAGGACCCAAAAGATTATAACAGCTACATGTCCCTATTAGTAAAAAACAATTATAGACCAAAGAGTTATAACTTTACTATTGGTCCCTTTATAACCAAACATAATTTTTTGACCAAGAGTTAATAGGGCTAACCATGTCCCCTGGGGTATAAAAATAAACCAAATATAGACCACAAAAGAGTATTAGCTACATGTCCCTTGATAACAAAAAATATAGGACCAAAAAGTTTAAGCTACATGCCCTTTCCCATCAACAATTATTTTTTTGAGGGACCAAGAGTTATAAGCTTTAAACATTGTTCCCTTTATAACCCAATATAAAGACCCAAAAAAGAGATTATTGTAAACATGTCCCTTTATAAAACCCCAATAATAGAACCAAGAGTTATGGCTTAACAGGTCCCTTTATACCCCCCAAATATTAGACCAAAAGAGGTATAAAGTACATGTCCCTTTATTAAAAACCAATATAGGGGGGGACAAAGAGTTTATATTTTGTTGTTGGCGGTGACATTTGGCCCCTGGATAAAAAACAAATATGAAAGGACCAAGGAGTTTATAAGCCTTACATGTCCCTTTATTAAAAAACAATATAGACCAAGGGAGTTTATAGCTACCATGTTCCCTTTATAAAACACTATTTAGACCAATGGAGTTTAGGAAGAGTTATAGCTTAACCATTGTCCCTTTAATAATCCAATATTAGTTTTCGGGACCAAAGAGTTATAAAGGGCTACATTTGGCCCTTTATAAACAAATATAAGACCAAGAGTTACATTTAAAAGCTACATTGTTTTTCCCTTTATAACAAATATAGGACCAAAGAGTTATAAAGCTACATGTCCCTTATAACCAATTGATTAGGGACCCAAAGGAAGGTATATGCTAACATGTCCCCTTTCTATAACCAATATAGGACCAAGGAGTTATAGCTTTTTACATGTCCCCCCCTTTATAACCAATATAAGGGACCCAAAGAGTTATAGCTACATGTCCCTTTATTAAAAACCCAAATATATTTTTTGGACCAAGGGTTATAAGCTTAACCATGGTCCCGTTATAAACAATATTTAGACCAAGGAGTTATAAGCTACCATTGTCCCTTTTATAACCCAATATAGGGAATCAATTAGTTATAAAGCTTAACATGGTCCCTTATAAAAAAAAACCAATATAGGGGGACCAAAAAAAAGCAGTTATAGATTTACATTTTGGTTCCCTTTATAAACCAATATTTAGAACCAAAAAAAGCAAGAGTTATAGCTTACATTGTTCCTTTAGTAAAAACCCCCCCCCCCCCCAATATAAGGGGGGGAAACACCAAGAGGTTAGAGTTTTATTTATTTTTTTTGGCTAACATTTTGTTCCCTTTATAAACCAATATAAGGGGGGGGACAAAAAGGAGTTATCAAGCTTACACCCCTGTTTCCCTTTTTATAAAACAATTATTAGGACCAAAGGAAGGAAAGTTATTAGGCTAACATCGTGTCCCTTTATAAACAATATTTTAGGGGAACCAAGAGTTATAGCTTTTTACATTGTTCCCTTTATAAAACCAATTAATATGGGGGGGACCCAAGGAGTTATAAGCTACATTGTTCCCTTTATAAAAACAATATAGGGGAACCCAAGGGAAGTTATTAGCTTTACATGTCCCTTTATTAAACCACATGATAGGACCAAGAGTTTATAGCTACATGTCCCTTTATAAAACTATACTGGGGACCAATTTTTTTTTTTTTTTGGAGCTTATTAGCTACCATTGTCACCCTTTATAAATCAATATTAGGAACCAAGAGGTTAATAGCTTTTACATTTTGGTCCCTTTATAACCCCAATATTAGACCAAAGGAGTTATTAGCTTAACATTTTTGTCCCTTTATAAAAAACAATATAGACCAAGAGTTATAGGCTACATGTCCCTTTATAAAACCAAATATTAGACCAAGGGGAAGGTTATAGCTACATGTTCCCTTATAAACCCCCTCCCCAATATATAGACCAAGAGTTATAAGCTTTTAAACATTGTACCTTTATAAACCCAATATAAGAAAAAGGGAGTTATAGCTACATGTCCCTTTTAAACCAATATAGGACCCCCAAAGAGTTATAAGGCTTGACATGGTTCCCTTTTTAAAAATAATATAGGACCCAAGGGGGAGTTTATAGCATACATGGTCCCTTTATAAAAAACCAAATATTTAGGACCAAGAGTTATTAGCTTACCATGTCCCCCTTTCTATAAAACCCAACATTATAGACCTAAGAAGAAGTTATATGCTTTACAGGGGGGGCCCCGGGGGAGTAAACCAAGGGAGAGGGGGGAGCCCCAAAAGGATGAGGGAGGGAGAAAGCGGACAGGGCCCGGGAGAGTAAAAAATAAAAACCATAGATTGAGGGGAGGACCAAAAGAGGTAGGGAAGGACAGTTGTCCCCCTTTATTTTTACCCAATTATAGGAACCAAGAGTTATAGCTACATTGGGGTCCCCTTTTATTAAAACAATATTAGACCAAAAAGAAGGAGTTTATGGCTAAACATTTGGGTCCCTTTATAACCAAATAGGGGGTTTTCTTTTGTTTTTTTTTTTTTTTGGGGGTTTTTTGGGGGGGGGACCAAGGACAGTTTATTTAGGCTTTACATGGTCCCTTTATAAAAAAAACCCAAAATATAGGGGGGGGACCAAGGAGTAATTTAAAAGGCTTTTACAATTTGGTTCCCTTTATAAAAATAACCAATATTAGTGGGGGGAACCAAGAGTTATAGCTACATGATCCCTTTTTTATTAAACCAATCCATTACAAGGGCACCAAAGAGGTTTATTAGCACATGGTCCCTTTGTATAAAAACAATTATAGGGACCAAACAGGAGGGGAGGGGAGGCGCAACAACCAACAGGGCCCGGGACGAATCCTCCCTCCCCCAATGAGAGACCAAGGTAGTTATGGGGCGTAATACATGTTGGGGAAAGGGGAAATAAAACCCAAATTATAGGAAAAAACACAAAGGGGAAGTTAGAAAAGGCTACATGTTCCCTTTATATTAAAGCCATAAATATAGACCAAGAAAAAAGAGTTTATTAGTACATTTGTCCCTTTATAACATTTTTAGACCAAAAAGAAGTTATAGCACTTAAATGTCCCTTTCTATAAACCCCCCAAATATTTGGGACCAAAGGGAGTTTTATAGCTTACCATGTCCCCCTTTTATAAAAAAAAACCAATATAGGGACACAATTGGAGTCTATTAGCTACAGGGGGCCCGGGGAGAAAAAATACCCCAAGAGAGGCCCGAAGCGGGAAGGGGGGGAACAAAGGGCCCTGGGGGAGGAAAAAACCCCAAGGAGAGGATTCCAAGGGGGGAGGGGTGAGAAAGTGCGACGTAGGGGGCCCGGGACGAAACCAAATAAGGGAGACCAAGAAATGAGTGTATGGGGGCTGAACATGTGGCAATAGGGGAGAAAAACACCAATATAGAAAAGGGGAAGTTATAATTGCGAAAGTGTCCATTAAGTGTTATAAAAACAATATAAACCAAAGAGTTAATACGCTACATTGGTTTCCCTATATTAAACAATATAGGGACCAAGAGTTATAGGGGCTACATTGGGTCCCCTTTTTATTTAAAAACAAAACCCACATATTAGACCAAGAAGGTTATAGCTTAACATGTTCCACCTTTTATAACCCAAATTATAGACCAAGGAGTTATAGCTTAACATTGGTCCCTTTATAAAACAATTATAGGAACCAAGGTTTTTTTTGGAGTTTATAAGCTTTACCCATGGTCCCTTATAAAAAATAAACCAAACATAACAGGAACCCCAAGAGTTAATAGCTACCCATTTGTTCCCTCCTTATAACCAATATTAGGGGGGACCAAAAAGAAGTTATAAAAGGGCTTTTACCAGGTTCCCTTTTATAACCAAATATAGGACCAAGGAAGGTTTATTTTTGTAACATGTCCCTTTATAAACCAATATAGGACCAAGAGTTATGGCTACATTTTGTCCCTTTATAAAAAAAACCCCAATATTAGGTTGGGGACCAATAGTTAGTAGCTACATTGTCCCTTTATAACCAAAATATTTAGACCAAGGAGTTTAAATAGCTACATTTTGTCCCAAATTATAACCAATATAGGGGGAACCAAGGAGTGATAGCTTAATTTGTCCCTTTATAAACCCAATTATAGGAACCAAGGAAAGTTATAAGACTTTTAATGTTCCCTTATAACCAAAATATAGGACCAAGAGTTATAAGCTACAGGTTTTCCCAATTTTATAAAACCAATATTAGGACCCAAAAAGAGTTATACTTTACATGTCCCTTTATAACAATATAGAACCCAAAAAGAGTTATAAATTTTGCTAATGTCCCCTTTATACAAAAAAACCCCCCCCAATATTTTAGAACCAAAGAGTATAGCCTAACAATTGTTCCCTTTATAACCAAAATATTTAGGACCCACGTGTGGAGTTATAGCCAAACCATGGTTCCCCCCCCCCCCCTTTATAAACCCAATTATTAAAGGGGGGGGACCAAGAAACTTATTAGCTTTTAAACCATTGTCCCTTATTTAACCAATATAGACCAAGCAAGTTTATAGGTTCAACATGTCCTTTATTAAAAAACCAAATAATAAAGACCAAATTTTAACAGTTATAAAAAGCTTTAACATGTCCCCCTTTTTATAAAAACACCCAATTATAGGGGACCAAAGAGTTATTTTTAAAAAAAAAGGCTTAATGTTCCCTTTATAAAAAACCAAAATATAGGGGACCCAAAGGGGAGTTATAAAGGGCTTTTGAACATTGTTCCCCTTTATAAACCAATTTATTTTTTAGGACCACCCAAGAAAGTTATAGCTAACCATTTGCCCCCTTATAAACAAACAAATAGTAAGGGGGGAACCAAGAAAGTTTTATAAGCTAACCATTGGGTTTCCCTTTTATAAAAACCCAAAATATCAGACCAAGAGTTATAAAAAAGCTTTTACAATTTGGGTTTTCCTTTTATAAAAAAAAACCAATATAGACCAAAAAAAGGAGTATGGCTCAATTTTGTTTCCCTTTATAAAAACAATATAAGATCAAAGGAAGTTATAAGCTACATTTGTCCCTTTTAATAAAAAAAAACCCAAATATATAGACCAAGGAGTTATAAGCTACATTGTCCCTTTATAAAAAACCCAAATTGTTAAGACCAAGGGAGGGTTATGGGCTTAAAATGTCCCGTTATAAAAAAAACAAATGAGGACCAAAGGAGTTATTAGTGGCTTAACATGTCCCTTTATTAACCCATTATAGGGGGGGGGGGGACCCAAAGAGGTTATAAAAGCTACATGTCCCTTTATTAAAAAAAAAAAACCCAAATATAGGAACAAAGGAAGGTTATATGCTTTTACACATGTCCCTTATAAAACAAAACCCAAATATAAAGGACCAAAAAGAGTTTTATAAAGCAACATGTCCCCTTATAACACACCCCAATATAGGGGGACCAAGAGGTTTTATTTTAGGCTACCTGTCCCCCTTTATTAAAAAACAATATAGGGGGAAACCAAAAAGAGTTAATAGGTACATGTTTCCCCCTTTTATAACAAAAAAAAAAAAAACCAAATATAGGACCCCAAAGAAAGTTATGGGCTACATGTCCCCTTTTATAAAAACAAATATATGGGGAACCCCAAAGGGGGGAGTTTTTTATGGGGTTTTTTGCTTGTACATTTGTCCCTTTATTAACCCAAATATTAGGACCCACAAAATTTAAGTTTTTATAAAAGCTTTTAAAATTGGTTCCCTTTATAACCAAATATAGGAACAAAGGGGGGGGGAAAGTTATAAGCTACATTGGTCCCCCTTTATAAAAAAAAACCAATATAGGGACCAAAGAGTTATTTAGGCTTACATTGGGTTCCCTTTTAAAAAAAAAAAAAAACAATTATAGGGGGGGGGAACCCAAAGAGTTATAAAAGCACCAGTCCCTTTTATAAACACAATATAGACCCCCCCCCCCCCCCCCCCCCCCAGAGTTATAAAAGGCTTACATTGGTCCCTTTATAAAAAAAAACACTATTAGGGACACCCCCCCAAGGGGAGTTAATTAGCTTTTAAATGTTTTCCCCTTTATAAAACCCAAATATTAGGAAAAACCCAAAGGGGGAGTTATTTAAGCCTTACCCCATGTTCCCTTTTTAAAAAAAACCAATATAGGACCAAGAGTTTTATTGGGCTAAACATGGTTCCCTTTATAAAAACCCCCCCCCCCCCCCCCCCCCCAATTATAAGACCAAGAATGGTTAGTTAAAGCTACATGTCCCTTTTATAAAAAACCCCAAATATGGGACCCAAGGAGTTATTAGGCTAACCATTGTCCCCTTTAATAAAAAACCAAATATTAGACCAAAAGAGTTATAGCTACATTGTCCCCTTATAACACCAAAATTATAGACAAGAAAGGTTTATGGCTTTTTTAACATTGTCCCTTTATAAACCAATTTATAGACCAAGAGTTTATGGCTTAACATGTCACCCTTTTTTATAACCAAAATATAGGATTCAAGGAAGGTTATAGTTTAAACATGTCCCCGTTTTATAAACCCAATATAGGACCCAAGGGGGGGGGAAGTTATAAAATTTTTGCTGTACATGTCCCCTTTGATAACCCCCACAATATAGAAACCCCAAGAGTTAATAGGGCCCCCTTACATTTGGTCCCTTTATTTAAAACCCCAATATTTAGGAAACCCAAAGGGGAGTTATAGCTACCATTGTCCCCTTTATAAAAACCAATTTTATAGACCAAGAGTTTATAGCTAAACATTGTTCCCTTTATTAAAAAAAAAAACAAATATAGACCCCCAAAGAATTTATTATTTCTAAAACATGTTTCCTTTTTATAAATCCCAATATAGGACCCAAAAGGAAGGGTTAAAGCTAACATTGTCCCTTTTATAAACCAATTAAGACCCAAAGGATTTATAGCTTTACATTTGTTTTCCCTTTCATAACAATTATAGACCAAAGAGTTTTTATAGCTTTTTAAAACATATTTCCCCCCTTTATAAAAAAAAACCCCCCCAATTATAGACCAAAAAGGAGTTATGGGGGGCTTACATTGTCCCTTATAAAAAAACCCAATATAGGAACCCAAAAGGGGGAAGGGGGTTATGGCTTAAACATGTTCCCTTTATAAAAAACCAATATTAGGGAACCAAGAGTTAATTTGATTTTTTTTTTTTTGTTTTTTCCTACATTGTTCCCTTTTATAAAAACCCAATATTAGGGGGGACCAAAAGAAGTTATGCTGACATGTTCCCTTTATAACCCCCCAAAAAAAAACAAATTTCTGGGGACCAAAGGAGTTTATAAAAGCTTTTAACAATTTTTTTGTCCCCTTTAAAAACAAATATAGAACCAAAGGGAGTTATTAGCTTACCATGGTCCCCTTTATAAAAAACCAAAAAAAAAACAAAATATTAGGGGGGACAAAAGGAGTTATAGGCTAAACATTTTGTCCCCCCTTTTATAAAAAACATAATAGGTGTTGGTTTTTGGGGGGGACCAAAAGAGTTAATTAGGGGCTACCATTTGGGTTTTTCCCCTGTATTAAAAAAACAAAACCAATAGTGTTAATGGGGGGGACCAAAGAGTTATAAAGCTTACTGGTTCCCTTTTTATAAACACCCAAATAATTTAGACCCCAAAAAAGAAAGGGAAGTTATGGGGGCTTACCCCCCCACCCCCATGTCCACTTTTAATAAAAAAACCCCCCAAATATTTGCACAGGGACACAAAGAGTTATGGGCTACCATGTCCTTTAAATTTTTTTTTTTTTTTTTTTTCAAAACCAAATTTTAGACCAAATATTATAAAAAAGATTTAACATGGTTTCCCCTTTTATAAAACCCCAATATAGGGGGACCAAAGAAGTTTATTTTAAAGCTTTTTACCATGGGTCCCTTTTTATAAAAAAAAAAACCCATTTATTTAAGGGGGAACCAAGGGGAGTTTATGTGATATGCTGAACATGTCCCTTTATTAAAAAAACCAAAAATTATTATAGACCAAAGAAGTTATAAGCTTTACATGGGGGTCCCCCTTTATAAAACCCCCCCCCCCCCCCCAAATTATTAGACAAAAGCGAGTGAATAAGCTTTAACATGTCCCCCTTTATAAAAAAAAAACCAATTATGAGACAAAAAGAATGACAAAAAAAGTTTTTATTATGTTGTGTTGCTACATGTCCCTTTAATAAAAAATTATTAGAACAATAGGTTATAGCTATACATTTTTGGGTCCCTTTTTTATTAAAAAAAAAACCCCAATATAGACCAAGAGTTATAAGCTATCCCAATTTGGGTCCCTTATAAAACACAATTATTAGGGGGGACCAAAAAAAGAGTGTATAGGGCTTACCATGTTTCCCCTTTTATTAAACCAATATAGACCAAAAGAAAGGTTAGTTATAAGCGTACATTTGAATCCCACCTTTATTAACCAAATATAGAACATACCAAAGAGTTATAAGCCTACATTGTCCCTTTTATAATAAAACCCACACTAAATAGGGGACCAAGGCAAAGTTATAAGCTACCATGGCGCCCCCTTTTACTAAAGAACCCAATATAGGGGGGACCAAAGGAGGTATAGTAAGAAGCCTGACCATTTTTTGGTTCCCCACTTTATTAAAAACAGAATATTAGGAACAAAGGAAAGTCTATAGCACATTGGTCCCCTTCATAAAAACAAAAACCAAATATAGACCAATGAGTTATTAGCTTACCCATTGTTCCCCTTTATAAAAAAAAAACCCCAATATAGACCCCACAAAGGGGAGTTATTAGTTACATTTTGGTTCCCCCTTTATAACCAAAAAAAAACCAATATTAGACCAAGAGTTTATAGGCTTTAAAACATGTCCCCCTTTTAGTTTAAAAACCCCACAATATAAGGTGACCAAGGGAGTTATGGGCTTTTTGACCATGTCCCTTTTTTATAAAACCCAATATTAGGGGACCAAAGAGTTATGCCTTTTACATGTACCTTTATTTAAAAACCAAATATATTAGACCAAAGAAGTTATAAAGCTACATGGGTCCCCTTTATAAAACCCAATTGATTAGGGGGGGTGTGGGGGACAAAGGAGTTATAGCTCACCATTGTCCCTTTTATAAACCAATTATAGACCAAGGAGTTAATAGGCTTACATGTCCCCTGTTTTATAACCCAATATAGGGACAAAAAAGAGTTTATAGCTTTTTTAAAAACATGTTCCCTTTATTAAACCAAATATCTGGACCAAAAAAGAGGGAGTTATTGAACTTTTTATTTTTTGCCTACCATTGGGGCCGGTCCTTTATTAAAACCAATATTTTTAGACCCAAAAGAAGGAGAGATTAGCTTTACATGGTCCCTTTAGATAAAAAAAAAACCAATTATAGACCAAAGAGTTATTTTTCGCTTACATGTCCCTATAAAAAAAAACAATATAGAAACCAAGGACGGTTTATAAAAAGCTACACATGGGGTCCCTTTATTAAAAACCAAATAATAAGGACCAAGAGTTATTAAAGCTTACATGTGGTCCCGTTATTAACAATATAGGACCTAAGAAAGTTATTAGGCTTTAACATTGTTCCCCCTTTTTAAAAAACCAAATATAGACCAAGAGGTATAGCTTAAAACCATGTTTCCTTTATTAAACAAAGAATTAAAGGGACAAAGGAGGTTATATTGCTAACATTTGTCCCTTTATAACCCAATATAGACCCAAAAAGAGTTATAAGGGCTTTTAACTGTCCCTTTATAAAAAAAAAAAAAACCAAAAATATTTAGGAAACCAAGAAGTATGGCTTAACATGGTCCCCTTTATTTTAAAAAAAAAAAACCAAATTAATAGGACCAAAGGAGTTATAAATCTACATTGTCCTTTTATAAAAAACCCCAATTTATTTTAGGGGACCAAGGAGTTATAAGGCTAACCATGGTTTTCCCTTTTATAAAACATATTAGACCCCCAAAGGAAGGTTATAAGCTACAGGTTCCCTTTATAACACAATTATATGAAAAAAAAGGAGGTTATAGCTACATTTTTTTTTGGTTTCCCTTTATAACCAAATTATCAGGACCAAGGGAGGTTACTAGCTACATGTTTTCCCTTTTAAAAAAAAAACAATATTTAGGCCCCAAAAAAGAAGTTATAAGCTTACATGGGGGTCCCCTTTATAAACCCAATTAAATAGACCCAAAAAAAAGAAGGGTTATAGCTACAATGTTCCACCTTTTATCCCGCCCCCCCCCCCCATATAGGGGGGGACCAAAGAGTTATACGCTTTACCATGTCCCCTTTTATAAACCAATCATAGGGGGGGGACCAAAAAAAGGAGTTATAAGGGCTTACATGTCCCCTGTGTTTTTTATAAACACCAATATAAGTTTGCCCCCCCCCCCCCCCCCCCCCCCAAAGGAAAGTTATTAGGGCTCATGGTCCCCTTTATAAAAACCAATTACAATAGACCAAAGAGTTATTAGGCTACATTTGGTTCCCTTTTATAAAAAAAAAAAAAAAACCAATAATAGGGACACCAAGGGGGGAAAGGTTATGGGCTTACATGGTTTTCCTTTTATTTAACCAAAATTTATAGGGAACCAAAGGGAAGTTATAAGCTACATGGTTCCCTTTTTATAACCCAAATAATTTCAGGGGACCCAAAAGAGTTATAAAAAGCCCCCCCCCCCCCTTTAAACATTCCCCTTTTATAAAAAAAAAAAAAAAAAAACAAATAAATATACAACCAAGGAGGTTTATAAGCTAAACATTGTTCCCTTTATAAACCAATTATAGGGGACACAAAGGAGTTTTTATGGGATACCAATTTGTCCCCCCCCTTTTAACAAACCAAATATTAAGGGGGGACCAAAGAGTTATAGCTACATTGGTCCCTTTAATAAACCAATAAGTTAACAAGAAGTTTAAGCTACCATGTCCCTTTTATAAACCAATATAGACCGCAAAGAGTTTATCGGCTTACATTTTGTCCCTTTATAACAATATGTAGGGAGGACCAAAGGAGTTATAAGCTTTTTACATGTCCTTTATAACAATATAGGGGACCAAGAGTTAATAAGCTACATGTCCCTTATAACAAATAGACCAAAGAGTTTGATATGTCCCTTGAACCAATATAGACAAGAGTTTAAAGCTACATGTGTCCCTTTATACCCCAATATAGACCAAGGAGTTATTAAGCTACATTGTCCCTTTATTTAAAAACCAATATAAGGACAAAAGGGGTTATTTAAGGCTGACATGTCCCCTTTAATAACCCCAATATAGCAGAGTAGGCACCGAGTCTTTATAAAAAGACCGTAACTCATTGTCCCCTTTTATAAACCCCCAATATAGCAAAGAGTTATAGCTACATGTCCCCTTATTAAAAAACCAATATAAAGGAGGACAAAGAGGTTGGATTATAGCAATGTCCTTAAAACCATATCGGTTGGCTACTTCTATAAACAATATAGGACCCAAGAGAAGTTATAGCCTTCAACAGTCCCTTTTGATAAAACCCAATTATAGGACCAAAAGAGTTATAGCTTTACAGTGCCCTTATAAAACCAATTTATAAGACCAAGAGATTTTTTTTTTTTTAGTTTTTTTTTTTTTTTATAATGTTTTTTTTTTATACATGGGGTCCTCTAATATAACCAAGCAAATACAGCCAATTATAGGAACCAAATAATAGAAGGTTATAGCTACATGTTCCCTTATAAACCAATATAGGGGGGGACCCAAGAGTTATAGCTTACATGTCCCTTATAACCAATATAGGGTGGGGGGGGGGAACCAAGAGTTTTATGGCTTAACATTGTCCCTTTATTAAAAAAACCAATATAGTCGAACCAGGGAGTTTATAGCTATGTTTTTATACTTAAAGTTTTTGCTTAAATGTCCCTTTATAATAAAAAAGCGCAAGTAATTCCAGTATAACAATATAGCCAAAGAGTTAAGCCATGTCCCCATTTTTATAAACCAATATTAGACCAAGAGTTATAGCTACATGTCCCTTTATAACCAATATTTAGGGGACCACAAAAGGAGTTTATAGCTACATGTCCCTTTATAACCAATATAGACCAAGAGTTAATAGGCTACATGGTCCCTTTATAAACCAATATAGACCAAGAGTTATAAGTTTACATGTCCCTTTATAACCAAATATAGACCAAGAGTTATAAAGCCTTACAATGTCCCTTATAAACCAATATAAGACCAAAAGGAGTTATAAACGGCTTACAGTCCCTTTATAACCAATATTGACCCAAGAGTTATAGCTACATGTCCCTTTATAACCAAGAGTTATTATTACCCTTAATAAGTTATTAGCTAACATGTCCCTTTATAAACCAATATAGACCAAAAAGAGTTATAGTACGTTAACTGTCCCTTTATAACCAATATAGACCAAAGAGTTATAGCTACATGTCCCTTTTTATAACAATATAGACCACAGAGTATAGCTACATGTCCCCTTTATAACCAATATAGACCCAAGAGAGTTATAGCTACATGTCCCTTTATAAACCAATATAGACCAAGGTTATAGCTACATGTCCCTTATAACCAATATAGACCAAGAGTTATAGCACATGTCCCTTTATAACCAATATAGACAAGAGTATAGGCTACATGTCCCTTATAACCAATATAGACCAAGAGTTATAGCTACATGTCCCTTTATAACCAATATAGACCAAGAGTTATAGCTACAGTCCCTTTATAACCAATATAGACCAAGAGTTATGGCTACATGTCCCTTTATAACCAATATAGACCAAGAGTTATGGCTACATGTCCCTTTATAACCAATATAGACCAAAAAGAGTTTATAGCTACATGTCCCTTATAACCAATATAGACCAAAGTTATAGCTACATGTCCCTTTATAACCAATATAGACCAAGAGTTATAGCTACATGTCCTTATAACCATATATAGACCAAGTTATGCTACAGTCCCTTTATAACCAATATAGACCAGAGTTAGCTACATGTCCCTTTATAACCAATATAGACCAAGAGTTATAGCTACATGTCCCTTTATAACCAATATAGACCAATAGTTATAGCTACATGTCCCTTTATAACCAATATAGACCAAGAGTTATAGCTACATGTCCCTTTATAACCAATATAGACCAAGAGTTATAGCTACATGTCCCTTTATAACCAATATAGACCAAGAGTTATAGTACATGTCCCTTTATAACAATATAGACCAAGAGTTATAGCTACATGTCCCTTTATAACCAATATAGACCAATAGTTATAGCTACATGTCCATTTATAACCAATATAGACCAAGAGTTATGGCTACATGTCCCTTTATATCCAATATAGACCAAGAGTTATAGCTACATGTCCCTTTATAACAATATAGACCAAAGAGTTATAGCTACATGTCCCTTTATAACCAATATAGACCAAGAGTTATAGCTACATGTCCCTTTATAACAATATAGACCAAGAGTTATGGCTAAATGTCCCTTTATAACCAATATAGACCAAGAGTTATAGCTATATATAGCTAAACACGATTATATGATAACATAGCTAAACACTGATTATAACTGGTGACATAGTAACATATATGATGACATAGCTAACCTGATATAACTGATGACTACTAAACACTGATTCACATAACTAGACATAGCATAAACTCTGATATAACTGATAAATATAGATCGGAAATACACTGATTATAACTGAGACATAAGCTAGTAACCACTGATTATAACTGATGACATATGTAAACACTGATTATAATGATAAACAGCTAAACACTGATTATAAACTGATGACAAACTAAACCTGATTATAATCTGATAACATAGCTAACACTGATTATTAATGATAACCATAGCTAAAACACTGAGTATATAACTGATGACATAGCTAACACTCATTATAACTGACAACACTGATTATAAAATGATGACATAGCTAAACCGATTATTACTGAGACATAGCTAAACACTGATTTAAATGATGATAGCTAAACACTGATTATAACTGATTAAATAGCTAAACACTGATTATAATGATGACGTAGCTAAACACTGATATAACTGAGACATAGCTACAATGATTAAAATGATGACGTAGCTAAAACACTGATTATAACCTGATGACTAGCTAAAACACTGATTATAACTGATGACATAGCCTAAACACTGATTATAACTGATGACTAGCTAAACACTGATTATAACTGATGACATAGCTTAACATGATTATAACTGATGAACAGCTAAACACTGATTATAACTGATGACAAGCTAAACACTGATTATAACTGAGACACAGCTAAACATGATTATACTGATGACCACAGCTAAACACTGATTAAACTGTGACATAGCTTAAACACTGATATAACTGATGACCATAGCTAAACAATGATTTTTAACTGATGACCTAAAACTAAACACTGATTAAAATGATGACATAGCTAAACTCTGATTATAACTGATAACTAGCTAAACACTGATTATAACTGATGACATAACTAAACACTGATTATAACTGAGACATAGCTAAAACATGATATAACTGATAACAGCTAAACACTGATTATAACTGATGACATAACTAAACACTGATTATAACGATAACATAGCTAAACACTGATTATACTGAACATAGCTAATACACTGATTATAACTGATGACATAGCTAAACATCATTATAACTGACAACACTGATTAAAATGATGACTAGCTAAACACTGATATTAACTGATAACATAGCTAACACTGAATATAACTGATGACGTAGCTAAAACACTGATTATAACTGATGACATAGCTAAACACTGATTATAACTGATGACTAGCTAAACACTGATTATAACTGATGACATAGCCACACTGATTATAACTGATGATAGCTAAACTGATGATAACTTACACTAGCTAAACACTGATTATAACTGATGACATAGCTAAACACTGATTATAACTGATGACGTAGCTAAACACTGATTATAACTGATGACATAGCTTAACACTGATTATAACTGAGACAAGCTAAACACTGATTATAACTGATGACACAGGAACACTGATATAACTGATGACACAGATAAACACTGATTATAACTGTGACACAGCAAACACTGATTATAACTGATGACCAGCTAAACACTGTTATAACTGATGACTAGCTAAACACTGATTATAACTGAGAACATAGCTAAACACTGATTATAAACTGATGAAACATAGCTAAACACTGATTATAACTGATAACATAGCTAAACATGATTATAACTGATAACATGCAAACACTGATTATAACTGATGACATAGCTAAACACTGATTATAACTGATGACATAGCTAAACATGATTATAACTGATGACATAGCCTAAACACTGATTATAACTGATGACATAGCTAAACACTGATTATAACTGTATAACATGCTAAACACTGATTATAACTGATAACATAGCTGAAACACTGATTATAACTGATGACATGCTAAACATTTTGATTATAACTGATGAATAGCTAAACACTGATTATAACTGATAACAGACTAAACACTGATTAAACTGATGACATAGCTAAACAGATTATAACTGATGACAGCTAAAACACTGATTATAACTGATTACATGCTAAACACTGATTATAACTGATGCATAGCTAAACACTGATTTATAACTGATATAATGCTAAACACTGATTATAACTGATGACATAGCTAAACACTGATTATAACTGATGAACAGTAAACATGATATAACTGACTAAACAGCTAAACACTGATATAACTGATGACATGCTAAACACTGATTATAACTGATGACATAGCTAAACACTGATTATAACTGATGACATAGAAACACTGATTATAAATGAATAGACATAGACTAAACACGATTATAACTGATGACATGCAAACACTGATTATAACTGATGACATAGCTAAACACTGATTTATAACTGATGACATAGCTAAAACCCGATTATAACTGATGACATAGCTAAACACTGATTATAACTGATTAACATAGCTAAACACGATTATAACTGATGACATGGCTAAACCACCGATTATAACTGATGACATAGCAAACACCGATTATAACTGATAACATGCTAAACACCGATTAACTATATGACACTAGACATAAACACTGATTATAACTGATGACATAGCTAAACACTGATTATAACTGATAAACATGGACCTAAACCACTGATTATAACCGATGACATAGCTAAACATGATTATAACTGATGACATAGCTAAACACTGATTTATAACTGATGACATAGGCTCTAAACACTGATTATAACTGATGACATGGCTATAAACACTGATTATAAACTGATACATAGCTAAACAAGATTATAACTGATGACATGCTAACACTGATTATAACTGATGAAAGCTAAACACTGATTATAACTGATGACATAGCTAAACACTGATTATAACTGAGAAAGCTAACATGATATAACTGAGACATGCTAAACACCGATTATAACTGAGACATAGCTAAACAAGATTATAACTGATGACATAGTAAACACTGATTAAACTGATGACATGCTAAACACTGATTATAACTGATGACATAGCTAAACACGATTATAACGATGACATGGCTAAACACTGATTTTAACTGATGACAGCTAAACACTGATTATAACTGATGACGTAGCAAACACTGATTGATAACTGAGACTAGCTAAACACTGATTATAATTGATGACGTAGCTAAACACTGGATTATAACTGATGACGTAGCTTAACACAGATTATAAATGATGACAAGCTAAACATGATTATAACTGATGCACAGCTAAACACTGATTATAACTGATGACACAGCTAAACACTGATTATAACTGATAACATGCTAAACACTGATTATAACTGATGAACATAGCTAAACACTGATTATAACTGATAAAATAGCTAAAACAATGATTATAACTGATAACATTGATACAAAAACGATTATAACTGATGACATAGCTAAACACTGATTATAACTGATGACATAGCTAAACACTGATATAACTGATGACATAGCTAAACATGATTATAAACTGATTAACAGCTAAACACTGATTATAACTGATGACATAGCTAAACCACGCGTATAACTGATGACATAGCTAAACCACTGATTATAACTGATGACATGGTCTAAACAGATTATAACTGATAACATAGCTAAACACTGATATAATGATGACATAGCTAAACACTGATTATAAACTGATAACATAGCTAAACACTGATTATAACTGATGACATGCTAAACAACTGATTATAACTGATGACATAGCTAAACACCGATTATAACTGATGACATAGCTAAACACGATTATACTGATAACATGCTAAACACCGATTATAACTGATGAGACATGTCTAAAACACTGATTATAAACTGATGACATAGCTAAACATGATTATAACTGATACATAGCAAACCTGATTATAACTGATGACATGCTAAACACTGATTATAACTGATGACATAGCTAAACACTGATTATAACTGAGACATAGCTAAACACTGATTATAACTGATACATAGCTAAACACCGATTATAACTGATGACATGCTAAACACTGATTATAACTGATGACATGGCTAAACACCGATTAACTGAGACATAGCTAAACACCGATTATAACTGATGACATGGCTAAACACCGATTATAACTGATGACATGGCTAAACACCGATTATAACTGATGACATGGCTAAACACCGATTATAACTGATGACATGTCTAAACACTGATTATAACTGATGACATAGCTAAACACTGATTATAACTGATAACATAGCTAAACACTGATTATAACTGATGACATGGCTAAACACTGATTATAACTGATGACATAGCTAAACACTGATTATAAACTGATGACATAGCTAAACACTGATTATAACTGATAACATAGGCTAAACACGATTATAAACTGATGACATAGCTAAACACTGATTATAACTGATGACATGCTCTAAACACCGATTATAACTGATGACATAGCTAAAAACAACTGATTATAACTGATGACATGGCTAAACACTGATTATAACTGATGACATGGCTCTAAACACCGATATAATGATGACATGCTAAACACTGATTATAACTGATGACAGGCTAAACACTGATTATAAATGATGACGCTAAGCTAACACTGATATAACTGATGACATGGCTAAACACTGATTATAACTGATAACATAAACTAACACTGATTATAAACTGATGACATAGCTAAACATGATTAACTGATGACTGGCTAAACATGATTATAACTGATGACATAGCTAAACAATGATTATTAACTGATGACATGGACTAAACACTGATTATAACTGATGACATGGCTTCTAAACACTGATTATAACTGATGAACATAGCTAAACACTGATATACACTGAGACATGGTCATAAACACTGATTTATAAATGATAACATAACTAAAACCACTGATTATAACTGATGACATAGCTAAACACTGATTATAACTGATGAACATAGCTAAACACTGATTATAACTGATGACAGATGCTAAACACTGATTATAACTGAGACATAACAAACACGATTTATACAAATGATGACATAGCTAAACACGATTTTAACTGATGCACATAGACTAAACACTGATTATAACTGATGACATGGCTAAACACTGATTATAACTGATAACATAACTAAACACTGATTATAACTGATGACTAGCGGAAACACTGAGTTATTACTGATGACATGGCTAACACACTGATCTGATAACATAAACCTAAACACTGATTATTACTGATGACATGGCTAAACACTGATTATAACTGATGACATAGCTAAACACTGATTATAACTGATGACATAGCTAAACACTGATTATAACTGATGACATAACTAAACACTGATTATAACTGATAACATAGCTAAACACTGATTATAACTGATAACATAGCTAAACACTGATTATAACTGATGACATAACTAAACACTGATTATAACTGATGACATAGCTAAACACTGATTATAACTGATGACATAGCTAAACACTGATTATAACTGATAACACAGCTAAACACTGATTATAACTGATAACATAGCTAAACACTGATTATAACTGATGACATAGTTAAACACTGATTATAACTATACAATGTTGGACTTAGAGAGCAGTCGCTACTAGAAGGTGTTTCCATTATAGGGTCCGTTGTGCTGTACAGACAAGTCATATTTTAATACACGGGAAAGATAAAATTATTGCAGACATGTTCAAAATGTTTTAGCTCAATTTAAAATGAAGGTGATTGATGGAAACATATTGCAGTAAAAAGAGAATTATTACTAAATACAATGGAAACCTATTTCCACCAGGGAATGTCAGGAGGTAATTTAAACTGCTAAAGAGAGATCACAGCCAATGAAAACATTGACCAATGGCTGTTAGACCTTTGCAATGAAAAGGATAATGTTCAAATTCTAAATCAAAAGAAACTGGGTTGGGAATTCGTCTTATCAAGGGGAAAACACACCAACAATGTGCCTTCCATGATATAGTATCTGGTATTAAAGGGTCATTTACCTCCCGTTCTTCAATTACAATAAATGGCAATTTTTCTTCTTTCTCAGTGGAGATACCCTTTAAGAAAAACAAAATGGCCACCAAGATAAACTACTACTTCCTCCAACAAGGAAACCCTCACTGCTTATATCATTATATTTCATATCTCAGATATAAACAGTAATGGGATTCTTAGGCCAGGGAGGGAGGGGAAGGGGCTCCCCTGTGCTTGCCAATGTTCTCTCAGAGGACAAAGAAGGAGGCAGAAACCTTTCATACAGGAAGACAGCTCCTACTCTTCACTTTCCTGGACTTTGGACAGACACTACAGGAGAACCATAAGGAGCAGAGATGTAAGGTAATGATTTTATTAAACTACACAGTGGGGCCAGTAGTTAGTTATATTTTAGTTTGGGGGGTGAACATGCCCTTTAACACGTAACATTATCCATCTGTACAACTGCTGAATCGATGACCTGGGAACATCATTAGATGTCCATTTTGGAGAACGTTGGCAGAACCTGCATTACCACTGCACTTCAGTCTTTGGATTATGATATATGTGAACAGCCACTTAGCACCCAGCATGGTGTTAGTAAAGGGTGTGTCCATTGGATGGACTGGTATAAAAGCGTTATAGTAAGGTTAATCTAGGTGAAGGTCTATTTTAATAAACCTTCTGTAATGTGGTCTAACAGTTGGAAATCTCCGGTTAAAATTGTTTTATTTCTTTTGTTTTGGGCTTCAACTTCTACGGAACTTGTAAGGCCCCCAAATTCAATCCTTGGGTAAAACCGAAGGTTTTTATATTTCTCTTTCCTCGGATTGAAACAAACAGAAATGCATTTGGAAAGTGGAAACAGACAGGGTCAAGTAGCCTGGTTGATCTGTGTTTGCTCCCTCTATGTACAAACATCATTAGTGTTCAGAACACTTGATCCGCGGACCTTTCAGCCGAACTCTCGGTTTACTGTAATCCACTGCCGGAGAAAGGACCAGAATGAGCGAGTTGTTTTCTTGTGGAAATCCAATTGTTTCACATTATGGAATAAACATCGAATTATTAATTCAACTTAAAGAAAATGGCATTTTACAAAGCGAGGGACCCATCTGAGGTTGAAGTAATAGACAATCGTTATTTGGATGTACAAACTATAAAGAGTATAAAGCTCGCTGGGTAAATGGCGTTAAGGTCACACTAACCGGTTCGCTACCATTTATCGCAATTTTAAATCCGTATTAGTGTCACATGCGATGGTTCCGCAAAAATCACCCGCGCTCATGATTCAAAATCATACAGAATCCTTACCGGGATTTACCCAGATTCGAATATTGTGGTTTATCTTGGAAAAGGAAGTTTAATGACACGACAAGTTCAACCAACAAGTGTCTCAAGCTGTCAAGTGAGCAGTAAATAATACAAACTTTACCGAAGTCTATCTTATTAATCTACAGGAGGCCCCCAGGGTTACAATCGAATGTATTTGTGTTTCTGAGTGCGACTCATATTGGTTGGTATATATAAAACAGCAGCCAACGCTCCACAGGTCTTATTCACAAATTTATTAAATTCAACAAAAGTGCATAGTGCAAAAATCAGCAACGTTTCGGCCTTATTCTAATGGCCGTTATAAAGCTTGATAAAGCTTGATAAAGGCCATTAGAATAAGGCCGAAACTTTGCTGATTTTTGCACTATGCACTTTTGTTGAATTTAATAAATTTGATGAAGCCCCATTTACAACTACTCTCTGCATCCTATTCATTAACCAATTTTCTATCCATGTACAAATAAGACTCCCCAGACCAACAGACCTTAGCTTATACATTGGTCGCCTATGGGGGACTGTATCAAAAGCCTTTGCAAAATCCAAGTAAACTACATCTACTGCTATACCAGAGTCTAAATTTCTACTTACTTCCTCATAAAAGCCAAGCAAGTTAGTTTGACAAGATCTATTCCTCCTAAATCCATGCTGGTTACTACTTATAATGTCAGTCCTTGAAACATACTCTAGAACATGTTCCCTTATTAAACTTTCCAGGATCTTCCCCACCACTGAAGTTAAACTTACAGGCCTGCAATTACCCGACTGTGAACGACTACCCTTTGTGAATATTGGAATAACATCAGCCTTTTTCCAATCCAGAGGCACACCACCGGACATGAGGGAATCAGCAAAAATAAGAAACAATGGCCTAGATAAAACTGAACTTAGCTCCCTAAGTACCCGAGGATGTATTTTATCCGGTCCAGGAGATTTATTAATCTTACACCTTATTTAGGTCTTTCTGTACCATATCCTTCGTTTACAATGGCCTAGATAAAACTGAACTTAGCTCCCTAAGTACCCGAGGATGTATTGTATCCGGTCCAGGAGATTTATTAATTTATTTCTTCTGTACCATATCCTCGTTTACAATGCCTAGATAAAACTGAACTTACTCCCTAAGTACCCGAGGATGTATTGTATCCGGTCCAGGAGATTTATTAATATTAACCTTATTAGTTACCATATCCTCGGTTACAATGGCCTAGATAAAACTGAACTTAGCTCCTTAAGTACCCGAGGATGTATTGTATCCGGTCCAGGAGATTTATTAATATTAACTTATTAGTTTCTTGCGGTACCATATCCTCGTTACAATGGCCTAGATAAAACTGAACTTAGCTCCTAAGTACCCGAGGATGTATTGTATCCGGTCCAGGAGATTTATTAATATTAACCTTTTAGTTTTCTTTCTGTACCATATCCTCGGTTACAATGGCCTAGATAAAACTGAACTTAGCTTCCTAAGTACCCGAGGATGTATTGTATCTGGTCCAGGAGATTTATTAATATTAACCTTATTTAGTTCTTTCTGTACCATATCCTCAGTTACAATGGCCTAGATAAACTGAACTTAGCTCCTAAGTACCCGAGGATGTATTTATCCGGTCCAGGAGATTTATTATATTAACCTTATTTAGTTCTTTCTGTACCATATCCTCGGTTACAATGGCCTAGATAAAACTGAACTTAGCTCCTAAGTACCCGAGGATGTATTGTATCGGTCCAGGAGATTTATTAATATTACCTTATTTAGTTCTTTCTGTACCATATCCTCGGTTACATGGCCTAGATAAAACTGAACTTAGCTCCCTAAGTACCCGAGGATGTATTTATCCGTCCAGAGAGTATTAATAATAACCTTATTTAGTTCTTTCTGTACCATATCCTCGGTTAACCAAAGTGAACTTGAATCTTGTATACCTTTATTGCTACTATACTCTATGATATCTGTACTTGGATCTTCTATAGTGTATACAGAGGGGGAAATTGTTCCAGACATTTCAATCACCATCCTCCACAACTAATTTATCCCCATTAATTATGGTGCCACATGTTCAGTCTTCATCTTCTTATTTTTAGGGCTATCCTAACTTAATTATTAATTTAAGCAAGTTTAATTGCTTTTTACAATCATTGTTACAGTTTTTATAGTTCCTATAGGGTGAGGCTCAAAATGTGTAAAACTTGGTATTTGCCACTAGATGGCCAAATAAAGCATATGAGATTTTAACATATGGATGCTGACTACTTATTATACTAAACAGTGTGCGCTAATGTCCAGATGGCTTACATACAGTTACATGGCTTTAAATCTTGTTTAACATAAACACATACTTTCCCCCTTTCCTATTTCCTCTATCATGTCTAAACAAGGAGTATCCTTCTAAATTTACAGCCCAGTCATGAGAATAGTTCAACCATGTTTCTGCTATACCCATTATATCATACTTTTCACTCAACGCCATTATCTCCAATTCACCCATTTTTTTAGCCTTGCTTCTCACGTTTGCAAACATACATTTTAGATTATGATCCTGTATTTTGTTTAAAAAAACAAATCACAGCCACACTCCCACCACTAAGGGATACATTTTTCACAGTGCAAGTCCCAAAACGCCCATCCGTGTCTCACCACATATACACTGCAATCAAACTAGGACAGCAAAAGTGATTTTTACAAAAATTGGATTTTATTGGTACTTAACCCATTTATTTAAGCCACACAGCACCACTACAATGTTTTTTTTTTTTACCCTGATGATACCTGATGAAGGAAAGGTGACCCCCCCCCATGTGCTCTCCTGTTTTGATTGCAGCATACCTGTAATTTGATTACGTGCCTCCCTCTCCTCTATGCTAGCCCCTCCTGTCGTTCCTCCCACTAACACGTGATACAGACATAGGTCCCCTGGAACGACTGCTCCAAGTTCCTATACAAAATGACCCTACTAGATACACAATACCAACACACATCAACCTTAATTTACTGCCTTTCTTGTTTCCAAGTCCTTCTTTTTCTATGTCCTTAATAAAAAAAAATAATTTACAACAAAGGAGTTTATTACAAGTCCCACTCAGTTCTTTACACTCACAGGGGCTCCAATTTAAGGTCAGGTACAAACCTACTTAATCTTCATAATGGATCTGTGGCTCAGAAACCTGTTGCTGGATTAAAGTGCAACTACATTTCCTATTTTCTATTTCTTGCATTGGTTGAGATAATGGTACCAAGGACCAACCACATATTGTCATCATTCTAACTGGAGCAACACAATCTGACTGCTGAGTAGCTGAAGTTAATTATTTGATGGTTTCTAATTAAGTTCTCATAGACAGTCCTGCTTTGTATTCAAACCAACCAATGTTCCAAAATCATTAACTAATATTTCCAGATAATGTATATATGTAATGAGTGGTGCTACAGTACATCTGAATTAGTGATTGCCCGGTTCGCGGATCCGAACCCGGATCCGCAGCGGATTTACCTCGTTCGCGAACGGCGGTTATTGTGGATTTTCCAGTTTTCCGCGTCTGAACCGCGTTTTCGAAAATTTCCGAAAATTACGAGGATTTCTCGTATTTTCGGAAATACGGGAAAATACAAAAAATCCTCGTAAATTCGAAATTTCGCGGATTTTTCACATTTTTGGACGGAGCAAGCCACATTTTCGGGTCCGTGTTTTCGAAGAATCCTCGTATTTTTGGATTTTCGAAGAATCCTCGTATTTTCGAAGAACGGATTTTGCCGAACTTTCATTTTAATAGGTTTTAAAGGACCGGATTTTGCGAAGTTCGAACATCTCTTATCTGAATGATACTGTAGACAAGAAGATTCTGAAATAAGTCAATTTTCAACGTCAATTTTTTCCCTATTTACTATAAAGGCCTCAGGACTACAGTCATTTTTGTGGACGAATTCGAATCCTCCTTCTTACTGGCGTAGACATTTGATTTAAGGGGATTATACTAAAAATGAAAATAGATGCTTAAGCCTAATTTCCTTTGGACAAAGATACAAAAATAAGTCATACTTACTTTCAACTCGTCAACATAGTCATTGGTTATTATTCTGGACAGTCATTTGATGGACAGCGTTATGTCCATTCACAAGGAGTAAGGAAGACAAATGGCCTTTATAAATGTACCTTGTTTCCGGAGACTTTTCCCACCCACCCTCACTACAAAATGTTTTCACTCAGAAAGAAAGAACATCCACATCCCCAAAGCTTAATATCCAGCGTGTAATTTGTACATAAAGCAGCAGATGCCTGACAAGTTGACGTGTCCTTAATCTTGTCATATCATGTCTGAATGTATCAATATATATAATTAGTGTCTCCCTGTGCATGTTACTCTATTCCTGAGCCACAAATAAGCTGCCAATCAAGCGGATTTCTCCCCATTTCACCACTAACCCTTCTTCAGAAGGTTATTCCTCTTCTACTACTCCTTGCGGAAAATTGCTGAAGATCCAGTATGAAGAACACAAGGTCATGTATTCAGCAATAATACAGCTTTTTGGTTTTCTCTGTATTATAAAATATTGCCGGGATATTGGAAATGTTTTATTGCTTTTAAAGTGGAAAATAATAGAGAATGTTTTCAGAATGTGTTTCCTGCTTTGTGACTAGAGAAACCAGAAAGGAACAAGGATCACACCAGTGAAGGGAACTGACTAGGAGATTCAATGACAATGAAACTAATAACACCCAATAACTTGTACCTAAGGACCTAGTGGGTGGGGTGTAGCAGAGTGAAATATAAATGAACCTTTGTTGCCAATGTCTGTCCTTATATAAGAGAAAATGCAGTTAATTTAATACCAGGAATCCTTACAGAATGAAACATGTATTTATTTTAACCTCAATCAACGAGGAACTGTACAATCTTTCTAAAAAGTTGGTTATTGAGCCAAATTAGTATAAAAGACCAAATTCACAATTATCGTGAGGTCACAATCTCAAACAAAATTGAACAGCTTCATAAGAAACAACATCATGGGCAATCCGGTGAGGGGTAAGGATGAAATGATCAATTATTAAAATTACATTAATCTAGCAATATGGGGAGAAGAGAAAGGACTTTTGGGAAAACATCTGGTAGAGGGTAAATACAAATTCTGGAGTAAACATTTAAACAAATAAAGTTAAAATTAAAGAAATTAGTAGAGGTGTTGGCCAACATCTCAAATTGTAAAATTGTACAGAAAAATCTTCTGAAAGTGTCTTAAATCTTCTTACATATAACCAGAATCTTTTACTGTGTCTCAAGCAATGTATATAGTCAATGCAGCTAACGCATCTAAATGGTCCAAAGGGAAAGGCAGATACTAGTCCGCCATTACAGGTATTAATGCATACAGTGCTAGACTAATGTGTGGATCAATCCAATGTCTTTGTATGGAAACACTAGTTAGATAAATGGGCAAACAACTTGCTGGTTATTAAGTCTTTACATTGATGGATATATAGTCTTTACATTGATGAATATATAGCCTTTACATTGATGGCTATATAGCCTTTACATTGATGGATATATAGTCTTTACATTGATGGATATATAGTCTTTACATTGATGGATATGTAGCCTTTACATTGATGGATATATAGTCTTTACATTGATGGATATATAGTCACTATATACATTATCCCTCAATGTAAGACTATAATATATCCCTCAATGTAAAAGCTATATATCATATGTTTCAACTCGTCCTCCAATGTAAGACTATAAAATATATCCATCAATGTAAAGACTCTATATCCACAATGTAGACTTATATTCCATCATGTAAAGACTATATATCCATCAATGTAAAGACTATATCCATCCATGCAATTATATCAATTAAGAACTAATATCCATCAATGTAAAGGCTATATTCCATCAATGTAAAAGACTCATACTGTACTATCCATCCAATAAAGACTATATATCAATCATATGCTAAAGACTGTATATAGTCAGTATACTATATGCGTGCTCCTAAATTATATATAGCCATCAATGTAATACTTATTATCCATCATGCAAATGAATAAGATCCATCAATGGTGACATAGACTTTATAGCTCATCAATGTAAAAGAGTCTATATATCTCACCAGCTGTGTCCACACTTATATTACTGCAAAACTAGGCTGACTGGGTGAGCAATATTCTAGAGCTGCTACCATTGTGTCGTGGTGGCGGTGGTGTATCAAGTAAGACGTGCTGCCGAAAGTCCTCAGACGCTTCCCTCTTTACACCATTCTCTCTTGACTAGGGCTCTCTATACTCTAATAAGCAACTACACTCTGCGAGGGCTGACTACACGATCCCGCCCTCTCTCGTCTTTATCGTCTACAATTTTGTACGTCCTCGACCCATAATATATATCGGCCCACTACAGTGTGAATCAGAGAGAAGACATTAATATCTTACTATATAAAATCACCCAAGCGCCGACTCCGCGACCTCCGGCCTGACCATATCGCGTTCTTCTACGTGCTGCGTTGTTAGCGCATCGCCGTATCACCACGGAACGGAAGCCAGGCTGCACAGAGCTGCCAGATCTTCAGACCCCCAGTAGTCCTTCAGTGGAAGAAGAACTCTGTGGAAAAAAAGAGAGGAATGGAAGAAGGAGAAAACTGGACTCCTTATCTCCGAACATGAATTCAGACCCACCTTCACACACCAGCAAACACCAAGAGACATTGACGATCCTTATTAATCAGTCCTACAGGTGCTTCACATCCGTCTATCCGATGGAACCCACATACCCATCCGTCCTTGTTCAGTCCCCCAAACAAAAAACAGCACCTTTCCTCTTACGATCAGTAAGACACATCATCTTGGAAAATGGGCGTCTCCACAAAAGAATGCCACCATTTGATCATTTCCCAAACGATGTTCCCTTCGCCTCCAGCAGTCGACCCGCCGTGGCGATACTTTCCAGTGCGCCACAGCCATTCCTCTGGCTGAGGCACCACTTTCAAGGATCCCATAGATAGACAACTGGAGGAATTTTTGATAACATCCTTGCCGCCCTCGTCTGGCAAGCCCTGCCCCTACCTTTGCCTTCCGCATGGGTTGGCCAATTCTATGGAAGCTTGGCTAGGCCACTTAACCAAGCAGTGGCACAAAGAATCCCTCTGACAGCCACCTAATTGACCTTATACAACAGTTGTTCAGCCATATATATCGTGGATCAGCCCTATATCTAGCCGCCTTAGTACTAAAATCGCCCGATCATCGCGCCAGGCGTCCTTATGGCTTAAAGCCTGGGCAGCGTGATCCCCTGCATCCAAAAAGCCTCACCAACCCACCCTTCTTGGGGCCATCTCCCGTTCGCGACCTGAACTGGAGAACATCATCGCCCAAGCTACAGGAGGTAAAAAGTACCCTTCCCTTCTGCAACCAGAGCCCGTGTCTTCCCATCATTTTCGGCGATCATCATCCTTTCGTCCCTCAAGAGCCCCTGTCCTCCAAACCGCACGCAGCCAGAGCTACAATATGCCTTTCAACCCCGTCGGACAAAGACCCTTTACCCCCTGGCCATCCCAAAAGAGGAGCCTTTAAAACAGGGGTGACAAACACACAGTCTGACTATCTTCTGCCGCATTATGTTTGGAGATTCTCTCGGTTTTTCTTTTCTGCAAGGATGGCCCTTCCGTCACAGACAACCGGACTATAGATGTGTTGACCATGGCTACCGAATAGAATTCTCCTTCCCCCCTCCTTCCTTGTTCTTTTCTTTCCTTCCGCACATTCCAAGATGATGCCCAATCCGCCGCAAAGCTCTGCCAAAACGATTGCATGCTTCGTCTCCCCATGCTGGGTCGTAGCCCCCCCCGGTCCCAAAGTCTTAGATTTCAGGGAATTCTATTTCAAATTTTCTTTCTCGTACCGAAGAAGTAGCGGAGTGTTACATCCATTGTGGATCTCAAAGCACTCAATGTCTATGTGCAAACATTCAGATTCAGATGTAATCCCTGCGATCAGTGATACTGGCAATCGAACCAGAAAGAGACTATATCCTTCCCTAGAAATTCGGGACGCGTATCTCCACTTCCCCATCTGACCGGTCATCACAGTTTCCTCCTCGATTTGCCATAGGTGACTGGCTTTCCAGTTCACGGCCCTACCTTCGTCCTAGCTTCAGCGCCTCGGGTATTCACCAAGTCATGACCTTATCAGGCCGCCATTCTCCCCAGGAAAAATCGCCTCACTAGAAGATACTGACCATCCAGGCTCAACACAACAAAAAAATCTCATTCAACAAGTGATGAGTCTGGGTGGAGATGGTGTCACGGTGGACCAATCCACCGATGGGGGCCAAAGGAGGGCTTGGTTCTCAGACCTTCCTCCATTCAGTCGGGAACATGGTCACTCCCGCTGCGACCAGACCTTGCGGGACCCTTCCCCGACATCCAATCTTCATCATCATCGCCTCCATTTAACGGTGTTGTTGTTCAGTCCGACATACTGAGAAAACGGGGGTACCTTTATCGTAACCTACTAATGTTGGCGGCTAGAAAACCATCCTTCATCTAAGGTCTATTATAGGATCTGTCAAAGTAAATGTAATTTGGGAGCTCATTCCGAAGGGTTTTCCCTCCATCAAGATTCCTAGTTTCCTCCAAAAAGGATTTGAGGGTGGTCTTTTCTCGGAGTGATCTCAAGGGTCAGGTATCCCTCTTTTCCATTTTCTTTCATTCGATACTTGCGAGCATAAAGAATATCCAGGACTTTCTTACAGGGAGTACTCATTTGCGTCCTCCGGTTCGCTATTCCAGTTTCTACCCTGGGATCTATCGTTGGTTCTCCAGTGACAACTTAAAAAGCTGCCCTTTGAACCGTACAATCTGTTTCCTTTATACATCCTTTCCTGGACGACCGGTCTTTTTCTTTTGGCCTATCTGGCTATCAGACGAGCTCAGATAGCCGCCCTATCCGTGGATCCAGTGCCTGCGATTTATTCAGACAAGGCCATTCTCCGCCTCACGTTCCTTTTTTGCCAAAGGTGGTCTCGCTTTCCATATCAATCAGGAAATCATTTTTCACGCCTTCCTTCTAATCCATCTTCTTCCGCGGGCGGTCCAGGGCTTCCCCTCAAAAACAAAAAACTTTTGGCACGTGGATTTCGATCTACTATTGTTCGCTGGCTACTTGGCAATTGGAGCCATTCCTCCCTTGCGGTTATGGCTACTGTACTAGGGCTGTTGGAGTCTCTTGGGCGCTGCCATGGCGCCGTCGGTGGACCAGATATGTCCGGACGGCAACTGGTCTTCCATGCACACCTGTTTTTTGCAGAGAAGGGTGCAGTCCTTGGGTGGCTCTATTCACCCTTCAAAACGGCAGGGGCCTAAACGTTTTTGTTCTGTTTTTTTCCACCCTGACAATTTTTCCGGGACGCTGGGACGTCCCCCTGGTCCCCTGAGGCTGTAAGAGAAAGGGTGAGTATTTTAATGTTATACCTCATTGTAAAATCCTTTCTCTGAACCGTAAGGGGACCCAGGTCCTTCCCCCTGTTTGTTGACATTATTGTCTTGGATTGTCTTGGCTGTTGCCTGTTAATTTTTTCTTCTTTTTTGTTTTACTAACGACCGTTATATACTCGGTATAAGTCGAGGTTTTTAGGCTTATAAAATAGCTTAAAAATCTTACCTCGACTTATACTCGGTCACTTACCTGACTGTCCTGTTTTTGGCTGCCGAACGCTTCCGCATTCCACTCGTCGCCTGCGCTGTCACTATGCGGCGCCGGTCACGCTTCCCTGCTCTAGTAGTGACGTCAGGCGCCATAGACTTGTGTGCGGAGCGATGGCGCTGGATTGTCCTGTCCCCCTCTCTTCCTCTTGAGTGTAAGTCCCCGGATTGAAGGTCCTTTGTCAACAAGTCTTCTCGTCCACAAGGCAAGTCCTCTCCTATGTATCAGGGTATGCAATGCTTGCACTGCAGATGTTTGGAAACTGCAACTCCCAGCCAAGCATGCTGGGAGTTGTTAGTTTCCAACTTCAAGTAGTGGCAATGAATTGGAGTGTCTGTGGGATGGTAACTTTTACTATGTGAATATAAAGGGCCACTACTACTTAAAACAATACAGAATCAAGATGTTACTATGTTAAATTTGCCTTCTGATTCGTATTGTTTAAAGCTTTTAAGTTTCCCTTTAAAAAATGGCACATAATTCCCATATTACATTAGTCCATACAGTAATAGCCAAAATCCAGTATGGTTATTACTGTATGGGACTACTGTATGGGGGGGGGGTAAAAAAAAAAAAAAAAAATTCTGCTGTCCTTTAAAGGGAAGCCTAAAGCCTCAATACAATATAGAATCAAAGGCAGTTGTCATAATTTCTTTCTACCCTCGACTTACACGAGCAATCATATTTACTAATTTTTAATGGTAAATATGTACCATCCGACTTATACTCTGATCGACTTAATTCGAGTATATACGTATCATCTATTACTTCTTTTTGATTACACTACACCCTTCCTCTTTGGGACCAACTGGAGGAGGCTTCCGGCAATCAGAGGGAGGAGCACTGGAGCCTCATTCTTTAATTTTTAAAGTGTCCGCTCCTGGAGAAAGGTGTACTTACTCCTGCGTCCTGGGTCCCCTTACGGCTTTTGGAGAAAGGATTTTACATGTGAGTAAACTAAAATCCCCTTTTTGACAATTACAGTGCCGTGCAAGCCCCTAACAAACTGCTAAATTTCACTAAACAAAAAACCCCACCTCTGATAATTTGCAAATCAAGCAGAGAAACAAAGAAAAAGTGGCGTTTACCTTTCTAATTCCATGGCAAAAAGTATTTTATTTGTTCACTCTCACTCTTCCGAGTAATCTGGGGTCCCTATAGAAGAATAGAAGTGCATTTAAATAAAATGAATCTGGTGATAGTACCACAAGGTAATGTTGTCACTCGATCACATAGTCTTAACTCAACTTTTTCCTTCCGCAAAGAAACTAACCATAACCACTGAACACTATGTAGAATCCCAGCAAAATTTCTAATATACTCTGGACATAAAAAGTTATGTTTCGGGTCCTTAATCTTACTCTAAGCACTTTAGTTTAATAGTCTTTCAGTCTGCATCTCCTTCCTACAATTTAAAAGCATTGCCTCTATACCTGACGTGCTGTCATAAAAGGTCTACTGCCTACAGTTTTTTTCTGATTTAATAATACTAATTGCTTATAAATTATTTTACTTTACACTTACAGTGGCTCGTAACACCAGCTTACCAACTATCTAAACTTTTATAAGTAAACACTTTTTAACCCACTCTGTCCTTTTTTTTTTAACCCTTCAGCTCTTTGCAGTCTCACTGCCTGTAAGTTGGACTAGATCCCTTTAATGTGTTTTTATTGAAGACTGGGGAGTTAAGGAGCTGTGGCCCTTACCTTCATTCTACAATCAATGCTTTTGAACTAGGAATGACGATAGAACAACTTACCTTCACGCCATCCTCAAGCTGTCATACTGACAGGATCCCGACGCCTTCCTGGTTCTGATTAACTATAGAAGCTCTATTATTGTGCTGCGTCTATAGTTAATTAGTAACGAGGAACGTCCGGGACCTGTTCAGTGTGACGCGGTGGATAGCGTAAAATGTAAGTTGTTCTATCTCCGTTCCTGGTGCCACAGAAGGAATGTTTAAGCGGCCAACCACCCAGAAGCAGTCCCATCAGCTACAAAACACAAAAGCTTCAGTGCTCCTCCCATTACTTATCCTTTGCAGCACCGAAGCCTCGTGTCTGCTCAGGAGTTTGACGCACTCCTGCTGTGAGCTTCAAGAAACCTACATGGGAGGCATGCGAGTGGCTAATTATCCCTTTCTGTGCCATTCGAGGGGCTGCACATCATGCCATATACACTAACATGATTGGACCCCCCCTCCGCCTTGGGGTAAGCAGCGCCCTTCAGGCCCTTGCTTCAGCACTCTCATTGGTTGGGCGGCAACTCATTTTTGTTCAATCCAATTGGTCCTCCTCTTCTCCCCGATCTTTTGCAGCTTGCAGCAGCGTGTATCCTCTCTCTCTCCCCGCACCTCTATTCTCAGTTTAGGCAACCTCCTCTCCTGACTTTTTCCAGATAAGTGCCTTATATTCATTATGTTGCCTACCATTGAAGTCAGCAAATAATTTGGGGGGGGGGTTTCCTATTTTTCTACCCTCTCTCCCTTTCTTTCTCCCTCTATGTCTTTAAAAAAAACCTATGTCTAGCAAAGGTTGCTCCCGTTCTGCAATAAGGTACAAAATTTCCTCCCTGTCGAGTGTCATGTGTTTGCGCTGCCCATCAGGAAAAGTTGCCAGCTGGCCATCTGGCCCATTGTGCCTTGTGCATGATGGTGACCCACATCTGTGCCTACTGCATACTGATCAGAACCCCGAATGGGCTAAATCTCTGCGGAATCTATTCCTTTTAAGAATCCCTTCAGTAAAGGTCTATTTGTCTACAGTTCCTCAGGCCACTACTGCCAGGAATCGAAACCAGCATTGACAAAAAATCTGGTCTCCTCTATTTCTGTATTGGCTGTCTTCCATTACTCAGGACCTCCGATCCAGTCAACTACTGACTATGAACGGGGACTCCAATCTCCTGACCTCCATTAAAATTCAAAGTCCTATAGCTTCCTTCTCAGCCAAAGAATCTCTACAAGAGGATGATGATCTCTCAAGCCAAAAAGAAACCTACTTCTTTTCCACCAATAAACATTAGACAAAATCTCCTTTAAAAATGTGGTTTCCTGTATGGCGCTTACAGCAATCTCGCTAGTTTCAATCTACTTTTCCAAACCAACATAGATTAATGGTCTATTCCCCTCCCCCCATGTTGCCCTTGAATGTCTCGACGTTCAGAGCTACCACTATCCCCTTGTCAAAGCGGCTACCTTTAAGGATTAGACCAATTGCCCGCTGAAGGCCTATTGAAAACTTCTTCAGCTCTTCAACCCACATGTGCCTTCTGGATGGGTAGCAAAAGCCACAAAAGGTATGGCTACTCAGTCTATATCATGCGGCCTCCTGATCGACCCAGCCAAAGCTTCCTTATTATCCCTAAACCGAAGCCATAAACATCGTTGACGCATCTTGGAAACAAGGCATACACGCCCGCTCCTCCACACAGTATAGCTGAAAAGGCATTATGGCTAAGGCTTGGGCAGCACACCCTGCATCCAAAAGGCCCTTACTATCTTCCTTTCCAGCAACTATTGTTTGCTCAGAATTGGGAAAAAATTATCAGTCAGGCAACTGGGGGTAAAGTTTCTTTGTGCCTCAAGGGCCAGGCCCCTCCCTGCTCAGCGGCAGAATCCTACCTTTCATAGGGCACTGTCCTTCATACCTATCGAGCCTCTCATAGAACAAACACAGAGTCGATGTCCCTCAGCACCGCCTCCCAGAAGAGGGCCCCACAATGTGACCACCCTTGCCGCAACAAATGAGGAGCCTAACCACTCCTCTGGGGCCAAACCTGGTGGTCCGCTCCTGAGGTTAGCTGCTTTAGCTTTAATAGCCAAACCCCCCCTGCTGTGCCTTGGTCCCCCTGAGGCTGTAAGAGAAGAGATTTTTAGGTGAGTAACAAAATCGTCTTTTCATTATAGGTATCTTATTTAAACAACAAAACTATTACTATATGATTTTTTTTTTTTACTGTTTATTAAAACCATAAAAAGGAATGGAAAACATAAAAACATAACCTCGAAGACTGCAACCAATGTTTCCTCAATGATGGTCCTTTACAACATAATTATAATTGTGATACAGTAATTCAATCAAACTGTTCCAGTGGTGTCGTTTTATCCAAGGTAAGTCTGTTATATATAATTTTATTATAATCAAGCTGATAATACTTTTGGCAAGGGACAAGATGAAGAGGTAGCACGTCTAGTTGTTACAACATCTAATATTTACATACCTCCCTAATTGTATCACGGATAAGGGCATTAAGTAATATAGGAGGAATATGATGTAAGTTGAGTGGGTGGGAGTAGTAAGGTAGAGTAGGGAGCAAAGTAGGAGATTCTTTTCCCACCTCACAACGACCAGCTCAGGTCAGTCATATGGGAATTGTGAGTGGTTTTAATATTGGCATGAGGTATTGGTTGTTTTTTGGCAGTTGGTATTTTCATTTATTTGGCATATTACATGGTTTGTACCAGTTGTTATTAATTTGTTAATAGCAACCACGGTTCAAGTTTTAGTCCTTCATTTTTGGAGCTATATTTAATCATTGATTTCCAATTTTTTGAGTTAAGGGGGTCGGGCCATCCCGGTCGCACTATCGTTCTTGCATAGAAGATGTTTCACATATAAATGAAATCTGATGACTATTCCAGTCCTTCAGATTCGGGGATTCACAAATGAGAATGCCAAAAGGTTTTCTTTGTTGGGCCATTTAGGACAATTTGGAGTGTTGTTGGGGGACCTTTGTGCCTTTCTAATGAGGTGTCATAATTTTCGCCCCCCCCCCCCCCCCTTTTGGGGGCACATAATATAAAATTGTATGAGCTTATTTGTGCGGCTTTGGTGATACCTTGAGGTGGCGACTTACTTCCGCCAGTTCCACATCGCAGTCATCGTCCACCTTGTCCATTTTGTGCATTAATGGTAATTGAGACCTCTTCTAGTTTTGCATGTAAGTAAGGCAAGGTTATGATTGGACACTATATCACACTTGACGATTGGAATTCAGATTTTAATACCGAAATGAAGTTGGGGTATCTGAATAGGAAAAAATGTTTTTGTTTGAGTCCGTGAAAGAGCGCATTTGTTATGCTGCATGATATTTACAAACAATTTTTGATGTCTCCGTTTGCTCTAGGGTTTTGGCTTATATGGAAGGAGGGTTTAGATTGGGATTTCAGATCCAACCCATATCCTGGGCGGATCTTGCATGATTTTTTTTTTTCCGGAATACACTTCGCTTGAATTTTTTCGCAAAAAAAAAAAAACCGTTTGAAAAATTCTATGAAATTTTGAAAATTCTAATTTTCTAATTTTTTTTAAAATGATAATACATTAACTTACTGTAAATGTCTGAGGAACAGACAATCAGATTCTTTCTGCAAGAAAATTCTGATTAGTTACAATCAGATTTTTTCAGAAAGTATCTAACTGGTATACTATCCAATCACACTCTTTTTCCACTTTTCCAGCCAGGATTGGTTACAATTAGATTTCTTTCTGAAAGATCTGATTGTAACCCCTTACAGATTTTCCAAAATTTTGCTTTTCCGGATTTTCCGACCCCACATGCATAAATTTTTTGAATTTGAAGATCACAAGGTTTTCGTGATTTTTGTGTCCCGACTTCACCAATGGCAGCTATTTTTATCAGTGCCAACCCCCTGGGGAAATAAAAGGCAGCTAGAAGGTGCCATTTTGTCATGATTTAGGGGAGAGACCTGACAGTGTAGGAGTTGAGAGAGGGTTTTTTCCCCATGCTTTTTCACTTTCCGTGTATGGATTTTAGTGGTGGTGGATTAAGCACGTGGTGTTAACTTAACCCCTGTATCAACACAATTGTTGGACCCAAAATCGTTTTAAAAAATAGGACGTACCCCCTATAAGGTCTTTGGGACAAATTTAGAGTGTTAGGTCTAGTAGGGGCCCCTATTTAAAATGTACGGTAAATCGAGAATTTACTATCGCATCTGTAAATGTACAGCTGTGTCGTCAGTTACGTTGAATTTTAGTTTTAATTAACGGACGTTCGGGCAGCGATTACCAGTTAACTGGAGGACCCTCTAGGAAAACCGTCCCGGACCCCCTGACCTGGGTCTTGCCTGGAATCCGCTACATTTCTGTCGTGGGATTTCTATTTAGAGGGGTTACAGAAAGAGGTCCCATGATGCTCCAGACCTCGAGCCTCGGACTCGCCTAATAACGTTACCGAGTGAAGCACCCAATACAGGAAAGAGATTAAATTAGGTTTTGTTGGTAGTGAATTTTAAATTAATTCCCAGGCTTCCTTGATCGTTATCCTTAGGAACATTACACTACGGATGTAGAGAGATTCAGTCTACTGAATGGAACTCCTGAACTTTTAGTACCGTCTAGGGTTACTGCGCGGGGGTTTTGCTGCCTTGGTGGTATGCCAGTTCCTATTATTGCAGATATAAAGTGGTGTTATATGTATCTATAAAGGATTGGAGAACCAAAACATGGACTAGGACCTTCAGATTATTTCCTAATATGTAAAGATTAATCGGCAAACGAGGGGCTAGAAGTTGAAGGTGTTACTTGTTCAGAGGATGGAGCCACAGAGTTAGGGGACAAAGACTTCCTTACAAACATAATGTTTTAAAACCAATAATTCATAATTTGACCCCAGTTAAATCAGTGTTTAGCTATGTCATCAGTTATAACAGTGTTTAGCCATGTCTCAGTTAAATTCAGTGTTTAAGTATGTCATCAGGATATAAGTGTTTGCTTATGTTATTCAGTTATAATCAGTTGTTAGCTATGTCATCAGTATAATCAGTGTTTAGCTTGTTATCAGTTATAATCAGTGTTTAGCTATGTCATCAGTATAATCAGTGTTTAGCATGTCATCAGTTAAATCAGTGTTTTAGCTATGTTATCAGTTATAATCAGTGTTTAGAGCTATGTTATTCAGTCTATAAATCAGTGTTTAGCTATGTCATCAGTTATAATCAGTGTTTAGCTATGTTCATCAGTTATAATCAGTGTTTAGCATGATCAGTTATAATCAGTGTTTAGCTATGTCTATAGTTATAATCAGTGTTTAGCTATGTCATCAGTTATAATCAGTGTTTAGCTAGTTCGTTATAAATCAGTGTTTAGCTATGTTATCAGGTAAATCAGTGTTTAGCGTATGTCATCAGTTATAATCAGGTGGTTAGCGATCGTCATCAGTTATAATCAGTGTTTAGCTATGTCATCAGTTATAATCAGGTTTGTTTGTTTTAGTCTATGTTATCAGTTGTTATATCAGTGTGTTAGCTATGTCATCAGTCTTAATCAGTGTTTAGCTATGTCATCAGTTATAATCAAGTGTTTAGCATATGTCATCAGTTATAATCAGTAATTGTTTAGCTATGTCATCAGTTTATAATCAGTGTTTAGCTATGTCATCAGTTATAACGTGTTTAGCTATGTCATCAGTTATAATCAGTGTTTACGCTATGTCATCAGTTAAATCGGATGTTTAGTAGTCATCAGTTATAATCAGTGTTTAGCTTATGTCATCAGTTATAATCAGGTGTTAGCTATGTTCATCCAGTATAATCAGTGTTAGCTATGTCATCAGTATAATCAGTGTTTAGCTATGTCATCAGTTAAATCAATGTTTAGTATGTCATCAGTTATAATGTGTTTTCTAGTTATCAGTTATAATCAGTGTTTAGCTATGTCATCAGTTATAATCAGTGTTTAAGCTATTATTCAGTTATAATCAGTGTTAGCTATGTATCAGTTATATCAGTTGTTTAGCTATGTTACAGTTATAATCAGTGTTTAGCTATGTCATAAGTTATAATCGGTGTTTAGCTTAGTTGTCATACAGTTATAATCAGTGTTTAGCTATTGTCATCGTTTATAATCAGTGTTTAGCTAGTTATCGAGTTATAATCAGGGTTTAGCTATGTCATCGGTTATATCAGTGTTTAGCTATGTTATAGTTATTAATCAGGTTTAGCTGGTTCATCAGTTTATAATCAGTGTTTAGGTATGTTATCAGTTATAATCAGTGTTAGCTATGTTATCGTTATTCAGTTGTGTAATCTATGTTATCAGTTATATCGGAGTGTTTTAGCTATGTTACCAGTTATAATCGTGTTTAGCTATGTTATCAGTTATAATCTGTTTGTTTAGCTATGTCTACAGTTATAATCAGTGTTTAGGTTATGTACAGTTATAATCAGTGTTTAGGTATGTCTATCAGTTATAAGCAGTGTTTTAGCATGTTACAGTTATAATCAGTGGTTAGCTAGTCATCGTTTAATCAGTGTGTGTTAGCTATGTGCAGCAGTTATAATCGTGTTTAGCTATTGTCATCAGTTATAATCAGTGTTTAAGCTATGTCATCAGTTATAATCGGTGTTTAGCTGGAGGTCATCAGTTATAATCGTGTTAGCTATGTCATCAGTTATAATCGGTGTTAGCTATGTATCAGTTATAATCAGTGTTTAGCTATGTCATCAGTTATAATCAGTGTTTAGCTATGTTATCAGTATAATCGTGTTTAGCTAGGTCATCAGTTATAATAGGTGTTTAGTGTTTTGTGTTAGCTATGTCATCAGTTAGTAATCGTGTTTTAGCGTGTCAATCAGTTTATAATTATGCAATTCTTAATGACCATGTTACTATATTACAGTGGATTATAACATCTTTACAAGCCCACACTAGGACAGGTTGATTAGTAATAATAAAAGAAAGACAAATCCTATCAGAAATTTGCCCAACAGGTATTGTTAAATTATCATCTGTATATAAAGATAACATCCTAGGAAAATCCTAGTTGCTTA